>MU912170.1:51958-139710 GCA_036418165.1 Cooperia oncophora | reverse complement strand
TGTGTCAGTGTGGGTGGGTTCTGTTGTGCGGTGGTGGCCGGAGTGACCATGCCAATTTGACCCCTGAGGGAGCTTTTTTCAATAACTTTGGTTTTTCCAGCTGGTGTGTTATCATCACTGCCAGCATTGCACTGGTATCGATTACCGGCCCGGGGCCAACCCTCCACTTTCTGACTGGTTGCCTTGGGTTTCCCTCGGGGGAGGGGCGTGCTTCTCCCGCTGTTTCCGCCGGGGGGTGGCTCGAGGTGGGGGGTCGCTCCGTCCGGCCCGGTGCCGGCCCCTCCACTCTCTGTCTGGTTGTCCTGCCTTTTGTTTCCCCTCGGGGGGAGGGGGGCGTGCTTCCACCTCTGCTGCCCCACTGCCGCCCACCGTCCACTCGACTGCTCGCCTGACTTGCGCAGCCAGCCGGTAGACGGCCTCCACCTGTACGGTCGGGGCCGTAGAACCACGATCTCGCACCGAACTGCACATTTTGATGATTCGTACCTGTCACAGGTTGGGAACTTGAAATTGCACGTATTAATAAATGCAGCAACGGTTTCCGAGGATCTGAGCCAGCGGCAGATACGACTCACCCAGAGGTGCACCTTGATGTAAATGGCCTGAAGAACGGGCGTCTTCGCTGCAAAGCTACCACTGGTTCAAATCAACAATTAAACCAAGAACGCAGGTTGCGGGAAAATGGCCCAGATCCGATCGCGAAGGTGCCATCAAAACTCCAGGATTCAATATCACATCATGTGAATTCGGCATGAATATGAGCAAAATTTTCCTTTCCTGAATATTTTCCGAAGCGAAGCACTTCCACTAAGTTCTATGGGATGAACACATTTCTTCCGGTTTCTCAGAGATTTGCACCGATGAATAAAAATTCGCCTCACTTTCCAAATCCAACTAAACTTTTGCGCCCTAAAGCACCCTCAAAACGTTTACTTCCTCAGAAAAACGAGTAAGACATATTTGTGATTAATAAGTCCAGCCATTTCCGGATTTGCTAGTTTTTCGAATTAAAGGACCTCCAAACCAGGACCACCAGTTTCAGAAATATTTTATGGCCCTTCTGAGAAAATGCACATGCATGAAATCGGCTTGATTGCTTTACGAAGCCTGTATTGCATTGAAATAGTATTTCAAAACAGAAAACGCGAGTTATAAACGCTCTGCAACTGCTAAAAATTTCCTTCTAAATAGAATAATGGGAAGGCGAGACTTCCATGATGCTCTCAAAAGGCAAAATTGTACAAAAATCAAAAAAAGCACTAGCATGTAGATGCACAGACACTCCAATTCCAATCCATCTGATTCATAGAAAACGAATTTTTGCGTTCCTCAGAGACAAAAAGAAGTTGTAAAAACAAACTTTGTTTCTGTGTAACAATCCATATGGGTGAAGAACACTATATCACATACTATACTATGTACACTATCACACATACCGTATTCAGAGAGGTGTCTCGAAAAATATGATAAACATGGCCAAAAATACAAAAGATGCCACCATCCACAGGTATCACAAATGGTATTATCAGCAAGAAATAGAACGGGGAAAGAAGTCTGAGGTGTCAGTAAACTTACACATAAATGCGCAAACCTCAGCGGCTTGCGGCTCAAGTACCTGATTTCGATGATAAATCGCATTAGGGGGTAAATATGTATGAACTGAGGACCCTAAAAGATTTTCGTCGCATAGACGCGACAATCGATTGTACCGCCCACTTGACAATCAATTTCCAAAATGTTCAGCCATTCAACCAGCGACGATTCAGACATGCCCAACCACTCACTCACCTTGCTGATCGGGATGGTTGGGCGAAACCTAAACATTTCAGGGTTACCATATTAGAAGAGGATGCAAATTATTTCGTTTTACAAATGCAAATTGTTTTGTGAGTTTCCTCAGACCAACACTTGTAATGAACAATTCGAAAACTTGCATGTCAGTTACCACACTTCAAACCAAATCCAGATTTTTCATATGAATTTACCTCTTTTCAAATAAAATCTACTAATTGCCAAATTCTCCACTTTTTGAAGCAAACTCGCCACTTTTCCTCCAAATTCACCATTTTTCAAACCAAACACACCGTTTCTCGAACCAAAATCACCACTGCCAACCAAGTCCACAGAACAAATTCACCTTCTCTAATCAAACTCATCATTTTCGGACCGTAATTCAGCACTTCCTAACAAAATCCACTACTGCGGTAATGTTCGCGAAAGTAAAATTACCACAAGCAGGCGTTCTCTAGTATTAACACACTACACAGCGGACGAAATAACTGGTGTAAATGTGGACATCGAGGGACTCGATCTCTTCAACTTGTAAAATCAAACGGTACTTACGCTTTGAATATTTGCACGAGCGCCGCCTTCCGCTCTCGTTCAATAAACAGATCCATAATGTAAGAACACATCTTGGGAGCAGACTGAAATGGAACACGATACACGACGATTGTGCAACTGCCATGCAGGACAAGAGCTGCGTTGCCAGAAAAACAATATTGAACACAGAAAAATTCACAACTAATTGACAACCAAAAGAACAGATTTAACTAAGGAAGGTCGTCAGGTCGAAGTGGTCATTTGTAATGAGATGTAGCTCACTAGACGTGACTTTGGACGCTGATCTCGAATCTGTTTTTGACATTTGCAGAACGATTCCCTGAACGGAGTTACGAAGCTTTTTCCACCGCGTTTACCACGCAACAGTTAGTAGGATCGGATCCCTGCTGAGCTTACTTTTTTGCTTCTTGCGCAAACGTGGCGAAAAGTGGTTGGGGCGTCACTAGCGCTCTCCTTGACTTGCCTAAAAAACAGCTTGCGTTCGCTTTCTGGTGCGCTTACCAGGAAGGTCGTTCAGGACGTGGAGCGCTTTTTGAAAACGGTTTTTTGCATGATGCATATGGTCACGTGCATGGAGTACCAAACTGACGTTCACTTTTCCTGCGCGCTCTGGAAATACCAAAAAAGGAGTGAAAAAGAAATGCATGGAAACCGGTGGTATTTGAGCCTCTGTGAGCTCTAAATGACTTGTAACTTCGACCACTTGCTGAGTGGAGGGTCCTTATAAAGGTTTTATTGGGGTCGAGGAGGAAAATAGCCGCGATTGGGGTCTTACTTGAGACACGTCATTGGGAATGAGCGGTTCTGAGCGGCTTGTCGGAATGGTTTCTTCAACGATCGGAGTGGTGTCCAGCAACAACGATCGGATTGTGCCTAGTGGATAGCGTGAAGGGTTCTCAATCGGAGAGTGAGGGTAGGGGTTGATGGTTCGACTCCCCCTGGCTTGCGAGTTTTTGCATTTACTATTGTCGCTTCCATATATGTCTGTTTATGGATTTTACTCGGATTTCTACCATTTATAGGCACATTCCAAATAGTTATACTCCATTAATCGATGCCATTCAACAATGCCGATTTTCACATACCATTAGGAGAGAACTTTTATGAAAAAAGATCTTTATATGTTATTCAGTGCCTTGATCACGACTATGCTATTTACTTTTAGCTGTAGTGCCATTTATCGCCATTTTGGAGCCACTTCTATCTCCCACTGTAGTTGCTATGTACACTCATTTGAGGGACTTTTAGGGCCATTCTGAGGCCAGATTGCTTTGACGCCAAGAATAAGTGTCACAATCGTAATCAGAATCATCGATCAGCCCTATAGGCAAACTTTCGGCTAAAAATTTTTTTTGACTTTCTTGAGTTGGTAATTCATTTGGTCGACAGTGATGGCCGGAGTCTCACACCTTCGAAACTTTGATGGTGTAACGATGACGTGGCGGGCCGCCGAGCAGCCGCATCGCGGATTCGGTGCTTATAAGGTCCATTCATACCTAGTATGGGCATGGATGCCTGTCCCAAGGGTAGTTTTGCTCCCTGAACACGAATGTGACACCCATTTGGCGTCTGAGTGTTTCTAGACTCAAAAGAGACATTCCTCACGAAATGCAAAAAAAATCCTCCTAAGAACCCGAACTCTCCATGCCACGCCCGCGAAACAAGACCGCTACTACTACACCATGCCGCCTTTAGGTGTAAAGGGGCTTCGCGGCGCACATTGGATGGCAACCGCGCTCGACTACATTTTCCTTCATTTTAATTCTAACAAACCTTCATAATTCCTTTCAGAGAATCGTTCTGCAAATTTCGAAGGCAGATTCGAAATCAGCGTCCAAAACCAAGTCTAGTGAACTACATGTCATTACAAATGGCCACTTCAACTTGACGACCTTCCCTAGTAAGTAACAAGTAGCACGCGTAAGTTGGTTGTCCTACGTAACGCAATATCCAAAGCAACCGATGTTACGTAAATACACGGAGTAGCCGTGTAATCGCACACCACTGGCGATCACCGTAATCTCACGACGGTTTTTATTCGCCCATGGAACGCAGCCAGGGTACCCTATGTTAGTCATTACGTGTTTTACCAGGGGTTCTTTGTCATAATCACTTTCATGGAGACATTTCATTCTTTTGCCTTTGTTCTACCATCGGCACAGCTCTCCCCTCCACTTAACAGTGAAGAACGAACGGAATGAAGAAATGAAGGTTTGCAGAGTAAACGAAAACGATTGAATACGTATGAGTTTGAAGATTTGCAGAATAGGAGATAAGGCGCGGCGTATTTGATCCTTTTTGTCAATCTGCAGTTCTTGACACTATTTTCCATTTACTACCCACTTTTTTTCGAAGTTGAGGTCACAGTTGAGGCACATTTCGATTCGTCTGCAAATTGTTCTCTAGGGGATTCCTATTGTTCTTATTCCCCCTCCTGAACACAAAAGTCACATCTGTTTAACCTGAAATACCTGCGCCATAGGCGCCCGTGGCAATATACCACAAGTCACCTAATTCGCTGAAAACTTAGAGGCAGTGTGACATCCTGAACACTCATCACATCCGTTAAGTCTGGAATAGTCTAAGGCTGCACAGGTACATACTTTCTGGCAGTGTACACCAGCGAATACTAACATCCACCGTTTCGAGTGAATTCCAGCGCCCACTAGCGTCCAGGAGTGGAGGGTATGGGGAAGTAGGAGGGCAGCAAACTTTTGGATACGGCGTCGTGAGATTGCGATGTGTGCAACCGCACCGTACAACTGCACTGCATCGTACATAAAGAGTGCATAATTGTGGGCTTTAGCAGTTGCACGGTGTAAAGGCAGGGATAGCCGCGTGGCTAAGAGTGTAGACCCATGTTCACACCCGGAGCCACGAGTTCAATCCCTGCCGAGGCACAAATCTGCCTTGCAAAAATTGCAAAAATGGGCACGATACCAACGCCCAGGTTGACAGGCCGGCTGATGGAGAAATCCGTCACAACAATTATGACAAGTCGCAACAGTACCAGTGTTAAAGCTAGGACGTCACCCGGAAGTGGCGCGCAGAACCCTCGCCCGAGTTCTGTGGTAAGTATGCGAGGGCTACCGAGGGGTGAACGACCTCGGCCAAAGAAGCTAGTTCAAATTGGGACCCTGAACGTAGGGTCGCTTACCAGGAAGTCTCGTAAGGTTGATGACCTCATGAGACGCAGGAATATCCAAGTCCTATGCCTTCAGGAAATGCGATGGAAGGATGCGAAGGCCCGCGAAATCGGAGAAGGTGTCAAACTGTTCCACAATGGAGTAGACACTAAACGGAATGGCGTGGCCATAGCGGTGGCAGAATCTCTCCAGGACTGCGTCTCCTCTATGAACAGTATCAGTGATCGGATCATGGGAGTGAGAATGGACACGAAGGAGGAGTACTGGACAGTACTGGCCGTGTACGCACCACAATCCGGTTGCTTCGAGGCGGAAAAGGATGAGTTCTACCTGACCCTGGACGAGGCCATAAAATCGGTTCCGGAAGATGACTACCTTACCACAGCTGGGGATCTGAACGGCCATAAGGGAAGTGGCAGTAGGGGACTAGAAAGGGTACATGGAGGCCATGGAATAGGGGCAAAGAACGCTGAGGGAGAACGGATCCTTGACTTAGCCACAGCCCACGACATAGCAATCTGTAGCACCTTCTTTGCGAAAAGGACGACTCAGAATATAACCTACAGCAGTGGAGGGAGACAAACGGAAATAGAGCATGCCCTGGTCAGAAGATCGTCTCTTAAAACCGTCAAGGATATCGAGGTCTACTTGGGGAAGAGCTGGGCCCTCAGCACAGGCCTCTCCTCGCAGACATTGCCATATACCTCCCCAAGGGAACAAAGGTGAGAGCAGTGCGGAGAACACGGTGGTGGAAAATGCGCAAGGTAGAAAAGGATAGCCTCGGCCGAAGAATACTGGAGGCTGGGCTCCCAGTCCCACATGGGCCACTCCAGGACATCTGGACCCACGCAGTCGAGGTCAGAGACGCGAGGTGGTATCAGAGGAGACAAGGCAGCCTGGTTCTGGAATGAGGAAGTCCATGGGATCGTCAAGCAGAAGAAGGAAACATAAACGGTGGCAGAAGGCAAGGAGACTTAGCTGTCTACAAGAGCTGCAAGCGACTCGCTAAGGCAGCCGTTCCTAAGACCAAGAATACGGAAATGGACGCCCCGTACGAGAAGCTGGACAGCCGAGAAGGGACAACTTCGTCTTCCGTCTGGCTAAAGCTCGGCATCACGCGGCTCAGAACGTCAAGGTCGTAAAGACTGTGAAGAGCAGCAACGGGGCCATTGTCAGGGAAACAGCCGAAGTCAGAAAGAGGTGGGAAGAATACTTCGATGGACTACTGAACGAAGAATTCTCCTGCAAGGATAGCCCACAGATAGAGGCGACGGCAGGCCCCATCACTCCCTGGACGAAAGATGAAGTCCGCCGGGAGATAGCGAAAATGAAAGTTGGGAAAGCAGTGGGTCCAGACGGGGTCCGATAGAGGCATGGAAGGCTCTTGGAGACCTTGGGGTGATTTGGCTAGCAGACTTCCTGAACAATGTAACGGCTGAAGAAAGGATGTCGGATGCGTGGAGAAGCAGCACAAGCACCTCCATCTTCAAAAAGAAAGGGAACGCGACGGAGTGCTCCAACTACCGCGGCATCAAATTAACTCCCCATACCATGAAGCTGTGCGAGCGCTTGGTCAACACTACGCCGAAATTTTTTGAAGCTCTTTTGTTATGATAACTGCTGTTTATCGCAGCAGTACGCGTTCCGAGGGTTATCACAAGAATGCTGAGTTGCGGGCAAAAGTCGTACCCCAGGCGGGAGTCGAACCCGAACCTCACGCTATCCGGGCGAGTGCGCTATCTATTACGCCACCAGGGCCGCTTTGACCCTCAGTTTAACGGCTTATGCAGTAGCCTTACAGCACTCACACGTTCCGGTCAACCGTAATCGTTAGATATCGGCATGGAACCGCAAGGCTGAACTCTTTACAAGTTTTTTGAAGCTGTTTTGTTTTGATAACTGCTGTTTAACGCCGCAGTACACGTTCCTTTGTGATAACACTACGCCGAGAGAACTTGTCCCTATCTCGCAGAAACAGTTCGGCTTCATGTCCGAAACTCACTGATGCCATCTTTATCGTCAGACAGCTGATGGAAAAGTACCGAGAGAGCGGCGACCCTGCTACCTAGCATTCCTGGACCCTGAGAAGGCATTCGACCGCCTGCCTCGGCCTGTACCCTGGAGAGCGCTCAGAGAACGTAACGTTCGGGAGCACCTGGTGTCCATGGTGAAGGATATGTACGATGGGGCTAAAGCAGCTGTACGCACCCCGCACGGCTTGACGAAGGAGGTAAGCATCACGGTTGGGATACACCGAGGATCAGCCCTCAGCCCGTTTCTTTTCCTACTGACTGTAGATGTCTCGATGGAAGATGGAAGAACTCCAGGACAAGGTGCAGCGGTGGCAGGATGTGCTCGCTGAGAACGGACTCCGGCTGAACGCGAAGAAGACCAAGTTCATGAGCTCCGAAGAATATAACGAACCCATCGTAGACTGCCATGGCGAGAGCATCGAAAGGGTCGAGGACTTCCAGTACTTGGGGAGCGACCTAGCAGCTGATGGCAGCGTGGACAAGGCGGTGAAGTCCCTCATCAATGCAGCCTGGATGAAATGGAGGGTGTCCACTGACATCCTGTACGACAAGCGGTGCTCGAAAACGCTCGACGGCAAGGTTTTCCGGGCGGTGGTAAGGCCTACAATGCTCTACGGCAGTGAGTGCTGGCCCATGTGCAAGAATCATGAAATGCAGCTCCACTCAGCTGAAATGAGGATGCTGAGATGGGCCTGCAGCTGGACACGACTCCACAGAGTCAGAAACGAGGACGTCAGGGCGGTCACACAGACCGCTCCGATCCAGCTGAAGGCACGCGAGCAGTGACTGCGATGGTATGCGCACGTGCTAAGAAGGCCTGAGGACCACCCCAATAAGGAAGGCATTGGAATTCGAAGCGGAGTTCAAGCGACCACGAGGAGCCTAAAGAAAAGATGGAAGGACTCCATGAAAAGGCACCTCACTGAAGTGAAACCCATGGCAGAAGATGCAGTGAATCGGAACAAGTGTCGACGTCCAACACGAACAGCGGACCCTGCGACGGCGCGGGACTAACGCTAGGGAGAAGAAGAAGCAGTTGCACGGTATAATTGCACACCGCAATTTACCGATGTCTAACCCAGCTGTCTAATACCCTCCTTCCTGAACGGTGGTAGATGGTGCACGCGAGCATTCGCTAGATCGACATCTGTTCCTCCCTAGCCATCGGCACTTGAAACGCTGGTGGACTGCCGCACAGTATGAACGCAGGCTGACGCATGCACCACCAGTGACGGTTTCACATGGTTTTTTTCGACGCCAGCGCATGTAGCATGAACTCTCGTGGGTTCCGTTCCGAGCGCTCTGCTAGGGCGGCTAGGGATACACGACGAGAAAAAGTAGCATCCTTTCTGGGTGCTACGTTGGTGTCCTTTTCTTTACTAAGGCAAGGGATCACTATGTGAAAAAGAAGCTTTGATATGACATAGAGCCCGCTTTGTTGAGTTTAGGAATAACAGTTTCCAAACTGAAGACCACAGAAGACAGCAGGATATGTGCAAGGTGAGGGAGCCGCTGCGAGTCTGTCCCATAACGCCGCTGATACAATATATAGATAATGCTCGGAAATTTGATTGTCTTCTAGAATTTATTCATCATATCACAGATACGATTAAGCCTACTGCAAAGATACAGATGTTCAGTACAAAGAAGAAGAAGGGTGAAATGATTTCAAGACCGCGATTATGACGAGAACTCCTATTAAGACACTTGGAGACAATTCCCACGATCAAGTGTTGCGGGTAGTTGGTGCTCCATCGTGAACCAATATCCCATAGGTAGCTCCTCAGTAGAAAAAGAGAGGAAAAACTTCTGGAACACCTTAAAAACAGACGTCACCCCAGCAGCCTTGGACGAGTATGTCGGGCGCGAAGGACACGCTCCCCATAGCAATTGGAGCGCAAAGCTTGAGCCGTGGGACCGTGATGTTAGTGCCAGGCAAATACTGCGATATTCGTGATCGGAGGTTAAAGGTCTAGGAATAAAATCCAGCCTTCTTTTTTCAAAAGCTCGATGGTAAAACTGGTCTGATGTCGGAAGAAGGAATAGTAACTATTGGATAGTGGTCCCAGCTAAAAGATCATTAAGTGAGTCTGAAAAACACACTAACTGCTCTTTATTTATTCTCCTCTTGCCATGAGTACGGAAGACAAACTACCTGCTCAGATCAAATCCTTCCCATCGCTTGCAGGGCATGAAACTCGAAGGTTTGCCGCTCGTTGTTCACAACCTCCTAATTAGAATGGTGCTTGGAAAGACTATGGACCTAAGACAGACTGAGCGTCTTCAATTTATGTCCAACGGTGGGAGGTTTGTGCTTAATCGCTATGGAAAGCGTGGGTCACCGAAGATGGCAAAGTGCCAGAAGAGCCGCGCGCGACACGTGCCGCGCGGGTGTTGTAGGGGTAGAATCTGCTCGCGAGCCGTGGCCCTGCGTCCACCTACAGTATGATGTTGCCTCTGTAGCCACGTAGAAATCTCTAACTTCTTTATCGCGCTGTATTGAGAGATGAAAGTGGTATGTTCTTTATGAACAAGTATAACAGTTCAAAAGACACGGAGCCATTTTGAGGATCACTTGATCGCGGGGAAAGTTTTTAATGACCAACTTAGAGTACCCTAGTTGCGCTCGATGGGCGAATAAAAACCGTCGTGGGATCATGGTAATCGCCAGTGATGTGCGATTACACGGCTACTATTCGGTATTTACGTAACATCATAGCAACGTCGCGATCGCGCAATCGTCAAGTCAGAACGCGATCTTAAGCGTTTTACTGGCTGCACAACCTGCACTAGCAGTTTTTGCTTGCATCAAACTAGAATATAATAACAGTTTTTGCTTGCATCAAACTAGAATATAATAAAATATAAAATTTATCCGTGCTGTGAACACTCTCTTGGCAAGTGGAAAAGATATACGAAAAAAATGGAGCAACTCACATTGTATAACCTGAAAAGAGTTGGATACTTTCCCAATGATACGGCCCGACGAACTTGCATAGCAAACGAAACACACTGATCTGCTCGAAGCGACTCTACTAAACCTGAAAACAACTCTACTAGACATGAAAACACAAATTTGACGGCGATAATTATATTCATTGGTTCAAACAAATTTTGAGGAGCCCAAACGAACATGCCCATTCTAGTGATTCACGACAAGCGCCATCTACAATACTTTGATTATTCAAAACTCACCTTTCAAAAGCGATGAAATATCAAGCGTGTTCGACATCGCTATATAATAAAGGAGACGATATGCTATAAACTCCGCTTCATTTGGGCAGTCCACCACTTCATGGTACAACAATTTCAATTGGCTCTGACACTGAAATGCAATAAATCACGATGAGCAGTGCGTATTTGAACCTTCCTTGATATTCACAAAGGAAACGGAGCTCTAATTGATACAGAATCCAGCAAGGATACAAATGGGGCCTCTTATCAGTTTTCAGGAGTACTGGTCTCTGTTATGCCACCACTGATTCTTCCGGCGTGATTTACTGGTGGCTGGTTAGAAAAAAAAAGCTTGATTGACAAGGTTGTATGGCCCGCACCACGGATCGAACTTTCCCTATGTGAACCATCAATCTCTCCAGGGTGGTTGATTAGGTAACAGGACTGATGGGAGAATAGAAAAAAAAATCCATCTTGCCCGATCATGTTAGTGAGTGAGGTTCAAGAAACGCTCAAAGAAATCCGTGAGTGAACAAAGCAGGCACTGTGGTGCACTCGAAAATGGTTAACGCCTAGTGCTCCTCAACTTTTCTAAGAAAAAAAATTGAAGAACCAATAGGATTCAGCACGATACCTTGTTGAATTCTTCCCGATCTTTATTCTCAAGTGCTATTCGAGCATTGATTTCATAAACTTGTACCGTGAACTTGTTTCTAATCCGTTGTACAGTGAGATCTTGCCTGAAACCAAGAACACATCAAATACTGAAAATGACGCTGTTACTCTCTACTATGCGCTACTCATTTTATTTTCGATCCTTGAACATTATAAAGTCACCTTATAGATCGAAGCTGATCTGACAAATAGCGATACGGCGCCTTGGAGCGGTACTTCTCCTTGACATTCTCCAAAGACTTTTCAAGGACTTCCGGTGGACGTACCTGGCTTGGATCTGGTGCCTAGAAACCAGCAGTGGCCTTTCACACGCACAATTCGCCCTCACAACTGGGGATTCTCAGGAGAAATTCGAAAACTCACTGCTGTAAGCCTGAAAAAGCTCTTCTCAATGTTTTGACAAGTGCCTCTCACAAGCTTCATCCGCACTGGGCGAGCCGCAGCCATTGTAGAAGCCGCCGCATTGCGTGCATCTTCTGCAAACCTTCGCGCTCTCTCTTCAATCCTGCTTGAGTCCTGAATTTTATTAAATGATTGATTAGCAACACACTTGCTCGAATTGGTTGAAACTGCCCAAGAAAGAGAATTTTTTCGGAATTTTTTCCCTCATCATTTCCACTACTCCGAATAAAAGCTTTGCATGAAATCGGTAAAAACGACGGTCGAGAGATGCTACGTACCTCTTCGACATGCCAACGAGTGGCCGACTCTTTCTTGTGTTTCTCAGCATTTTGTTGTTTGCGCTTTTCCTTCTTGGCCGCATGAGCTTCACGTTTACGTTCTTTTGGAGTCTTCTTCTTCGAAACAATCGACTAAAACAAAATATGTAAGCATGAATCCTTCGACAGTTGAAAAAACATAGTAATTTGCAAGGAAAGGGATAAAAACCTTTAAACAGCCTAACCAATTCAAAAGATGAAAACCTAAAGTTATCCTAAAAGAGTTGCTCATGAAGAAAGCATTAGTTTCATCTTAGATATCAACTATGAGTTTAAAATCTTGGTGTGCATGAAATTTTTACACCCCAAAGAAAACCATCGCGCCGACACCTTGACTTTCAGAACTTCCAGATCGCTTGAACTGCTACTTGTACGCCGATCGCGTTTAGAGTCGGCGCTGGCGTCAGACGACGCCGTCCGCTTACGTTCACGTTTAGATTGCTGCGCCGTGGTCTTGCTGGCGCCATTGGCCTGCATCGATGCACGCAAAGTGGCTACAGGGGTCCATGAGGCTGGAAGTTCGTAACCACGTTCGTGTGGCAAAGGCTCGCGATCCCAGTCGATGGCACGTGTCGTTCCTGCCTGCAACAGCGGTCGCAGCCGCTTTTCCAAATACTCCTGCACCTTTTGGCGGTCCTCGGCACATTGCGTCGCCAGATACGCTCGTTCCACGTAGCGCCTGAAAATGTGTGGTTAATGATAAATATGAATCACGAATAGTGCTTTACTTCGAATAAAAAAAGAAATTTCAGTTTGTTCGAATGTCATTACGGAACAGCTCATAGCACATGACTAAAAACAATCGTTATTCAAACCACAGCTAAGATATTAACAGATTTACTCGACTGATGTTTCGGCATAGTCGCCTTCGTCGGAGCCAGGAAAGTCAAAGACAAAGTGACCTACCGCCGAATGCCATTTCAGACTTAAGAGCAGCTCACCAAGACTAAAGGCGTCTAGGGTGGTCTCGTAGCCTACAACACAAATCAACTGACCTTAGGAGAGCACGGCTAGCACAAGAAGCCACCCACAGTGAGTCAGTTTAGCGGTGGTCGAAACCCGAGCTAGCCGTTCTCTCTTAAGGTCAGCTGAATCGCGGTGAGCTACGAGACCTCCTAGACGCCTTTAGTCTATGGTGAGATGCTCTCAAGTCTAAAATGACATTCGGCGGTAGGTCACCTTATCTTTGACTTTCCAGGCTCCGACGAAGCCTACTAGGCCGAAACGTCAGCCAAATGTTTTATCTTGGCTTGGCTTTCGTATGAACCCAACCAGGAAGACCTCACCCGATGCCGAGATTCATTGAAATATCATTCGACCATGGATGCTAGTCGTTATTCAGTAGAAATTTAGACACTATTGCACCTATTTATTTATGACAGAATTCTAGTGCTTAGGATAAGAAGAAGCAAGCGCTATGGTGACGAGACAGTTACGGGAGCTGAACAGTAGCCCTTGTTACAGGAACTGATAGCAGTGTACGTTGAAGTCGTACGCCTGTGGCATACACTTTCTTATGAGCGGAAATTTTGACCATTGCAAACCCCTGACGACATTACCAAGCAGTTTCGAGCAGTGGAAGTGGCTTGTCTTAAGTGTAAATGAAAAACGACGAGATACTCTCGATTATTTGATATGGGAACTTATGCATGTATAAGGAGGTAGCGTCACAACCATTAATGGCAATCCACTTTCAATGCTCCAAAGAGCGTGATAACGGCGTCAATGGTTTGCACTGCATTACCATCAGTTTCTGTAATGAGTGCTGCTGCCAAACTCACGTAGCATTGTCTGGTGGCCGTGACGCCTCTGTTCACTGCTTTACAAATAGAACAAACGAGTCTTATTGGGGGTATAAGTAGTCTTCCACTTCCAAGGGGAATTTTTTTTGGATCTTCAAGTGAGCTATTCAAGATCCAAGACATTGTGAAGTTGCAGCAACCGATACCCTAACCAGTCCTTTGGCTAGTAAATCCATGCGCTCTTGAATGATTAGAAAAAAAAAGACGCAGAAAGACTTACATAATAACGACACGTACCTTACATTATCTGGCATCACACCAAGTCCGCCCGGTGATTGTGCGCTCACAACGGACGGTGCCTGTGCCAGCGTTTTCGGAGCCGTTGGTACAGGAGCACGAGCAGTTAAAGTGAATGGTGTGAACTTCTTCGGAATGACAGGCTGCGGCTGCTTCTGGGGTTGCGCCTGTTGTCGATTATTCCACTGTTTTGCATTGTTCCACGTTTGTTGCTGTTTTTTCCATTGTTGATTGTTCGATGACGATTGTGTATAGTTTTGTTGTGGTTGTTGCTGATACCCCGTGGCATAGTTCTGAGCTGGAGGATACTGCGTACCATATTGATGAGCCATCCACGGGTAGTACTGCATCATGAGAGCATGAGCATTGAGAGCCTGCGAAGAAGGAGGTGGAGGAGGCTGATTGTTCGTAGTTTTTGTAGGAGTTTGTGTTGCAATCTGAAAAAAAAGAATGGACTAAATGACTACATGCAAACTAAAATAAGCACTCTCTCCCGCCACAAAAGCCGAAAATTCTGGGATCTCGGACAGAGTTTAATGACCTCATGTGTCTGAAAGCTGCCTCGGAACTCCATTACTCAATTTTGAAAAAGGTTCATATACAAAAACATGGTAGGTACTACCTTTTTCAAAGCTTGTTGTGCTTTCTCCCAAGCAGCGTTGCCTTCAGCCGATGGTGGAGGAGGTGGGGCGCTGCCTGGCATCGGAATTGATTCTAACATGTCCTTTCTGAAAAAAATGGAGTAAATAAGCTGATCGATCCGGTTTACTTAGATATTTAATCCAATTCTTGTGTTGCAATTGGGGATCAGCACAGCGAACGAGATTCCCAATTGAGTACGACATATCTTTTGATCAACTGCAGCACTAAACGTCGCAGTTTGCGATGATATGAAAAAATTCTAGTCTACTATAGGTCTGGACAGGGTGCAGCATCGTGATTTGTGAAATGAAATGGTCGATGCGACCCCCCCCCTCCCCAGCAAAATATCCCGGTGCAATCCCCCTCCTTTTCCGGCTCTAATTAATTGCTCTGACGAGAGGGACTAGATAGGTGAAGTCTTGCAAGCGCTTGCGGCCGCGTTGTGATTCCATGGCAAATCAGGCTTGTAGCAGATCCGTTGGCCGGCTGGAAATCGCGAGGCTTTTCTGGGAATGATAGCTTTCTTAGGTGTAGGGCTTTTGGGAAACGGAAGGCGGCATCTTGAAGCAATGTCGTTCGCGAAATATTCCGGATGGGCTACGGATGCGTCAAAGGTTACTCGCGAGCGGGTCTTTATGTTTCAGACACAAATAACCTTTTTTCCAAACGCGATTTCTTGCAAAGGTGGAAACGCCATAAAACGCTCAATATTTCCTCTTCCTAAGGAGCTTGACAGTTTTCGTGAAGACTAGCTAGTTCAGAAGATATTTTAGATTTCAGTCGCTTTTGGGCGACATTCCGAGTCACTCAGAGAGAGGCCAGGGCACATTACTGGTTGGGGATTTTAGTCGAGTCTGTACGACCCCCCCCCTTTTTTTTGGGGGGGTAGGGGTAGGGCGATACAGTACGCATAAAACAGGAAATAGTTGCCAGACAATACAGCCCCTTTTACGGCAATTTGCAGATTTTCCCCTAATTTCCTGTCACTTTTTTCCAAAATTTCCCGAAAGTTCCTACTTTTCCCCAAAAATTTTGCTGTCGAAGCGGCGCGGGGGGGGGGAAGGGCGGGGCATATACTACGCATGAAACAGGAAAATCACGAGAAGTCAACCATCACTCCCCCACTTCCTAACAATGACCAAGTACGACCCCCCCCCCCTTTACAAAGTCTGTGAAGCGAAAAAAATCGACCGCTAAAATAAATTTTTCGACCGACCCCCTATTGGGGAGTCCCCAACAACGATGTGCCCTGACAGAGGCTCGATTCCTCCTGTGCCATTGTAAAGATACTTATTCGCGAACTTCAATATTCCTGATACTGAATGCCCGTATGCTCCCCCTGAAAAAGTCCCATAACTTTGTACTGGTAGGTCCGCAGCAGATGGGAAAACGGTTCCGTGATGCCCGTCCAAAGACATTTCAGCCGATACATCTCATTTCAAATGACCGCTCCAACCTACCATCCTTCCCCTGTTAGCGGTGACACCTTTGTGCTGTTTGGTGCTCACCGACTGCTGGCGTTACGACCCCCCGCCCCCCCCCCCCACTAGCGGCGAATTATGAACTCCTGTGGGTTTCGCACACCGACACTGTACCCTGAGCCCGCAATTCGTTAAGACACGCCACACTGACAAGCGGGCGCACACAGCCCCCCCCCCTCCAACTACGTTAGTGCCACTCCGTCTTATACGACACATATTTCCATTCTTTTTCCGCATTTTCCTAAATTTTTGATAGCACTGAACTACTTCTTTACTTCCGAGTTCCTCCGCCAATAAACGTTAGTTAAGACACGCCATCTCATCTACGATTTTTCTCTAGTGCAGGGGGATGAGGATTTCTATCAAAGGGGGATGGTAAACGATTCTGTGTGGAGGTTTTCCTGCTAAATCGGTTTTCCATTTCTTATGTGGAAAGTTTACACACACCGCCTCGTTCCCCTCCTACGTCAACAACACCTTCTGATACGTAACTATTTGGAAGGAGCCTATTTCGGACTAGCATCGAAAATTTAACTGGAGTTTAGTCCACATCCGCTTTCCACTAATGAGCACGAATCCATAAGGAAGAAATGAATTGCGGGAAAGCAATCATTACGGTTGATGAACCGCATTTCTGCTAATCGTGCTGAGGCGATGACAAAGCTATTTGCAACCTTACCCTGAATCCGCGGACCATATTGGCATTTTATACAACTTGTAAATTACTTTCGAGAAACTCACCCGTCAGGGAACATGACCGGTATTCGGAGTTGCGTGAAAATGAATGTTCCAAGCGAAAATCTGAAAAGTATCATCGGGAATTTTTGGTATCAGACATATTTTGAAGTAATAAACAATGCCAAACGATAATGATTTACCAACGAATCAATTGAAAGAGAGCAAACGAAAAGGACCTTAGGACGCCGCGGGCCCGCCCCGGTTCGATAACTTATTAAAGGTGTACTTTTGCTCTGAGTTCGATTGGAGCACGGTATTTTCTGTGTCATTGAGAGGGGATCGAAACTTATTGAAACGGGAACTTGTGAGCCAATGGCTCACTTCAACATTTTTCCATTGTTTTATCGAAGGGAAGAGCTTAGGTATTTTGTGTGGCAAAAGTGTTTGTGATCTGAGGTGACATTTTCATTCTAGTAAGAACAGCCTAAAAGTATTTTTCCATAAGTGTAGAAACCTTAATTTAATATATTTCTGGAGTTCACATCGTCAAAGTTCTAGGAGCACATGTGTGAAGCCAAATGGACCGCCGCCCGTGTGAAATGGTCAAACTTGGAGCGGTGAAGCTTATGGACTCTCTGCAACGAACTGGCTCGTACAGTGAGAGGTGTGGACGCGGAGTCACCAAAAGGTGGACTTTACTATTCGTTCGGGAAAAGGCGCCTTATTCCACATCCATGACATTGTTTTTGAACCGCATTGTATGCATGTGTGAGTTAGCACGTATATTTGTAACTAGTGTTATGAGAAACCATCTATCAGGTTTAAATTTCGCACCTAGTTAGTTGACTAAACACAATTAATCTCTCTCAAGAATCCCGCCTTTCATATGTTAAGAAGGTGAAGTTGTCACGCGCCCGCTCCAGTTTCCTTCTTTCAAGAGCTTAGCCGAAGGGCTTCGGGCGCTGACGCAGTGCACAACTTCGAAAAGTAACGCTCATCACGCCTCGCAAGATGCGAAGGGAAAACTGAGAACACTTCATCAGTCTAGTCACATTGACTTCGTCCTAACAATTGTGTGCATGGCTGTGCGCGTACAGGAAGTCCACACCTACAGTATTTTCGCAGCGGTAGAAGCCATCACCATATGATATGGCACGTGATATTATGGTCACACAAATCAATGAAATAACGAAAAACCGTTCATTTGAAGGATAAGCAGTTAACTCGTCTTGTGACATTGTAAATTGACAATATGTTTCGAGAAAACGACAATTTCAAGAATCTCTTTATTACCCTATTTGACATGCCAAATACTTGTATATAAATTCGAAAGGCGAGAACTAGTAAGAGCATGTGATTTAAGGATGCTTTGACGACCAGCACATTTCATGAGTTGTCAGCTCTTCGCTCGTTTTTTAGCCGCAGCATGTCCCCACGTATGTGAAACACTTCCGTGCAATTCTCAAAACTCACGTCGTAGCAACACGAATCACCATATGCCTGAATTCATCAACACTTAAGTCGGAAACAGAAGTTTTTCTCTGAAATGTGCCACTGAAATACGCCACTTTGCGCGCTATAATGATAAAATGATTAGGCAGCGTTCATACTTCGCGACAACAGTGGCGATCGCTGTGATCGTTGGTCGCGCGCCTCAACGCTTTTACTGACCGCTCGCTTTGATAAATAAGGAAATCCAACTTGCAATACCTTTTTCCTCTTGATAATGGCTACTAGCTGGAAACTGAGGACATTCTCTACCTAAGAGGATCTGGAATATCAGGGAGGAGATGGTTTCGCTATTCAATAGGTGAGCTTCTCTTTTTTCTTTTGTCTTCATTGTTTAAATCTGTATAAGTGTCTCGTTGTTACTGGCCAAACTGTTCAACTTCCAAAACATTTATACTTCACAGGGCGAACTCAAACAACGAAAAAAAGAAATGGAAAGGGGTTTTTCCTTGAATTAAGAAGAACTCTAGCACTTGAGTTAATTGTAATTAAAAGGAAAAAAAGCAAGAAATTAAGCCGATCTCTTCTAATAACACTCGGGGCGGTCCAAGTAATAGCGTTGAGGCGCGTTGTGACGCGTACCGATCGCAGCGATCACCACGGCTGTCGCGAAGTGTGAAGTTCCCGCGTACTCTGATGTCGGATGCCCAGCATTTACATCAAAAATGCAAAAAGATGTCAATGAACAAGTTGTGGTGTTATGCTAACTCACAAGGACATGACACAAGTAGTGGTAAAGATCTTCCCATGAGTGAGAGCACGGTAAGGAAGATAAGCACTCAAGCAGGGCCTACGAGCAGGAAACACGTGGTGTGAATCATGGCAACCAGGGCAATTTCGGATAGTTAGGGCTAAGTCGCGGGCGGGTTTTCATGCTGAATAACTTCTTTCGGACGCAATCTTTTGCAAAACTTAAAACAGCATCGGAACGCCAGTCTCTTCTCTTTCCAACAAGCAACACAGTTCTTCTGAATACCCGCTATTTTAAAAGATATTTCAGATGGGTTATCCTCGCGCGAGGTTCTCAGCCACACAAAGCTCGACTCGTTGCGCCATGAAGACACTTCTTCGCGAACTTCAATAAGCCTTCGAAACACATATTTCCGTGCCCCGAGTCTAAGCTTTATTTGGTTATCGATCGATATGGACCGAATGTGCACCGTGCATTACGCTTCTATGCAGAGGTGGTGGAAAGGTGTAACTTCTAATTTTAGATGATTTTTCCATGCAAACAGATGCTTGTTCGGGGTTTGTAAACATCGGTACGCACGAATCTGTTTGATTGTGAGATGTATTTAGCCATCTACATAAATACGAGTCGATTGTATTAATTTTCTGTAGTCTTCCTTACATTCGGGTCCTCTGCTGCTCCCCGTCCGCTCCATCAAACTTAGCGATGACACTTTTGTGCTGTTTGGTGCTCATCGACCTGTGTTTACGCTCCCTTCCCCCCCCCCCCTTTATGGGTTTCACACAGCGATGCTATACCCTGGTTCTCAACCAGGCTTGCCATCGGTGCCCTCCGCTCCACACTGCCGTGATAGCCGTGATCTCATTCAGCATTGCCGTGGGTGCCGTGATGCTGTCCGCTCAACGTTGCCCTAATAGCCGTGTTCTCAATCAGCGTTGTGTTTCTTGAAGTCTCTTGCCGTGAGTGCCGTGTTGCCCTCCGTTCAACACTGTAGCGATTCCCGTGTTCCCAGTCACCACGGGCCGCCAACTTACTATGGAACTTAAAATGGAGACCTGGGTAGGTCAATAGAGTCTATAAGGTTATTTACAAACATAGATATAACTACTGCAACCTGCATTTCACAAGCGACTTAATAGCAGGTAAAGTTTGTAATGGTGCAGTAGGGTGGAGGCTTGCTGTGAGCTGTGAAGCATAAGCGAGGAATCGCATACGACGAATCAAGTCGTGGCGGTTCATTGGTAAGGTTCGACGTTCGACGACTCGCTTATGCTTCACAGCTTACCACCAAGCCTTCGCCTTACTGCACCATTACAAACTTCACCTGCTCATAAGTTACTTGTGAAACGCTATGTTTGTAAACAACCTTATAGACTCTATCGATCTACCCAGGTCTCCAAAGTTCTATGGAAGTTGGCGGACTTCCCTGGTTGGCCTTGCCGTGGGTGCCGTGTTGGCACTGCTCAACATTGCCGTGATCACCATGTTCTCATTCAGCATTGCCGTGGGTGCCGTGATGCTGTCCGCTCAACGTTGCCCTGATTGCCGTGTACTCAACCCGAGCCGCATAATTTAACGCGGGCTCTGGCTTCAAAGTATCTCGTCATGTAGAACAAAAACAACTACCGAATAGATCGCAAATCAAAACTGTTTATGGAGTCAATTCATCCATTGAGCTAGCAGTGTTGATGAGAAGTCAGCAAGCAGTGGTGCCAGTTAGAGACAGTCAACGCGTCTACATACAGTCGTCATCCAGGCACCTGATTAGGTTGTGTTTATACTTTGCGGCAGCGCAGCGTAACGCTTCCAGCATACGCCAGCGGCAGTGCCGGGGAGAGGATGGATATCGATCTAGCGTTCCCGGCGTCACCAGCGTAACGCTAGCGTTACGCCAGCGGAGACTATGTGGCCGCAAGAAACCCGCAATCGATGTGTATTGTAGAGACTGAGGGCGAGAGACGGGCAATCGATGTGTTTTGTACGCTCCAGCTCTCCCATAGTCTACTCCCCTGCCGCTGCAAACGCCAGCAAAACGCTGGTGAAACGCTGGCGTAACGCTAGCGTAGGTTAGCGTTACGCTGGTGACGCTGGGAACGCTGGATCGATATCCATCCTCTCCCCGGCACTGCCGCTGGCATACGCTGGAAGCGCTACGCTACGCTGCCGCGAAGTAAACTCGTCATCCGGGCAGTTGATTAGGGAGGTCGTCAACGGGCCGCAGCGCGTGCTAGGAACTATTTGCTTTTCCTGGCTAATTTAGTCATTTTTTCCACCTTGTGAAGATAAGGAGCTGCTAATCTGGGAAAAAGTAGCCAAAACAGTGAAAAGTTGGAAAAAATGACTAAATTTGCCTGGAAAAAGCAAATAGTTCCTGGCACGCGCTGCGGCCCGTTGACGACCGCCCTAATCAACCGCCCGGATGACGAGGGTATAAACGCAGCCTTAGAGCGGCAAGAGTCGCGACGCGGCGATCAGCTGTCTCCAGCCTATTTTAGCCATTTCCTCTAAATTTACATTGTTATGGCTAATTTTCGCGGAATTAGTTGTTCCTTGTCTTCACAAGATGAATTATGTTTGAGGTTCCTCTGTTTTTTGCGCACATAGACAGTTAGGCAGACAAGTGAACAAACAGCTGAAAAAAAATCGCAAAAACCCTCCATTACAGAAACAAAAAAAGACGCCACGCCTTCATGTACTTCATAAAGCTGGTAATTCAACTAACCTTCGAAAGATAGAAGATGCACAGAGAATTGGGGAGAAAATGGCCAAATTACTGGAAACAGCTGATCGCCGCGGTCGTGACACGCTGCAGCCGCGTGGCGACCCTTACCGCCATAATCGAGTGCCCGTATGACGAATGTAACTCGTAGGCGATCTCCCTTGTACAAGTAGTCTGGTTCTCAATCCCTAGGGCTGCTCGCTTTCGCTGCTTGACAGTAAGTGGTAAAGGCGCACTGGCCATCATAAGTGATACCAAGATTCAAAGGCTATTTTTTGTCGCAAGTTCAGTTTATAGTTTTCTTCCCCGTAAGTGACATTAGCACTGGATGACGCGAAGAAAGGACTAGTGAGCCACAGGGAGCAGAACATGCCTTTGCTAACATAAAAGGAGCAGGTCTGGAGAATGCTAGAGAGGCTGCCCGGACCTTACTTCGGGTGTTATCCACGGTTTTTTAGTCATTTCTTATCTAGAGAGTCATTTGGCGACTATAGGTTTGCGTCAAACGCCACTATCTACAATATAAAATTGCAAGGTTTGTCTTCAGGCGAGGCCACCCGACACACGGCTTCACGCAGTCTCCCCACAGGGGAGTATGGCGAGGTATTAACGTAAATGAAGTTTACCTCTCTAATATTCCTCTCCCGGCAAAGCATTCGCGTGGAACATGAAGAAGTCACTGGTCTTGTTTCTTTCCAACCTTAGACAGGAGGGCTCACTCGTCAGAAAACTGCCTGATTTCATTCGGAAGTTTATTTCCTATACCCCCTACTCGGCCCGTCTGTTTCCCAGTACTTCTCAGCACAGATGGTGTACCTAACGAAGAAAAAAATTAATAGAAAGAGGAATCATTGAAATAGGGTGTCTACGAATCAACCTGAAAAGTTTGGAGGGAAGATGTCCAAGTACTTCATAGCTGCGGAAAAAAAAACTAGGAAGCAAACCACAAAATCGCGTTTTAAACAGTTCTGAAGCTCTTACTCAACAGCGATACAGTGGGTATATGAGCAGAGATAGCGGCAATTCAACAGTAAGAAACTATTCAGCTCTCAGGATTTGATTTGCTTACTCACGCACCTGACTAGAGCCTTTATTATGTGTGGAATCGACTTCACAGGAGCTTCACGGATATCCAAGGATCTTCGATGCCCACTTTCTTAGGATGCATGGAGCCTCTTACCCGTGTTGGCGGTCCTCCTTCCTTCGAGTCGTGCTTCAAGTCATTTCAATGATGCCTGGTGAGGTTAAGGTGAATGCATTTACCCGGTTATTTTGTCATCCGCATGCTGGCTTTGGGTGCCGGAACCGAGATTTAACGTCATCCGTGTTTGCTTAGGGTCTTTTCACTGCTTTGAAAACGCTTTTTCCAAGCAAACTTTATCTATTGGGCCGGCCTATGAGTAATGGCGTTTTTTCCCCACCCGAAATATCGCGCTGAAGAACAAAAGTTTTGTCTATGAGTTTTATACTGTTTTGCAGGAAATTCCTTGCCCTACACGATAGCCTTCTTAGTTTTCTTCAAGTTCATCTTTCCACTAATAGTTGAGTGCTCAAATTGGAGTGTCAGGTCAATGAAATTGAGCATTTTCGACAGCCTCTCTTTTTGAACTCTAATTAAAAAGCTAAAACCACATGGGCCTAGCTGTTAAGTATATGGCAAGTCTATGTATCTTAGGAATGCTAATAATACTTTGAGTGGTTCGAAGATTTCAGTTTCGACCTCACAGACAAGCATTAAACCTAATGCCCTATTCTGTCCAACTGAAAGCTTACGGAATTACCTTTTCACTGGGAATCATGCCAAAAATTGAGGAATCATAGAGTTAGAGGTCATAGAACGCTACTTCATCATTATCAACGACCACCCTCAGTTGATCTTAGACGTTCGAAAATAGATGGGTAGGTTTTGCAGGCAGTCCCTCCCCAAGACGGCCACACCCTGCGATGCTCTTTTACGAGGTCCGAATTCCCCACAACTTGATCGCTTGAATCAACTTCAAGCTGTCATAAGACGCATTTTTCTTCGGTCATATATACCACAAGGTTTGAGCTTCTTCTGTAGATTGAGAGCCAGGATAAAAATCAAAAAGTAGTTGTCGAAAATTCACTTTTGGGTCGACCCAGATTTCCTTTTTAATGAAATAAAAATCGACAAAAGTCGAGAAATAGTAAAAAGGCAATTATGCTGTCTTGCAGCGCGGAAAATTACCTATCAAACAGTGTAGAACATATTGGGAACAATTATCATTTTCCATATAAGAATTTGTGTGAAAAAAACGCCATTACTTATGGGCCAACCTAATATATATATATACTTAATAATTCGGTACAGAAATCAAGGAAAATCGAGTAGTAATTTGGTAGGAACTTCCGGTTTTCTGGCTGGCTCCGATTTCTTTTCGCAGCTGTATGGATTCGCAATTGATCCTTCTCATGCCTTGGAGTTCCTGATCAGATGTAACCAAGGCACATCGTTTTTGGGGATCCCCAACAGGAGGAGGTCGTATATGGCCGCCAGGACGGGGGTCGTATTTGGACCGAGGAAAATTTAATTTGATAGTTGATTTTTCTCGCTTCACGGACGTTGTAAGAGGGGGGGGGATAGTCTTACTTGCTCATTGTTGGGAGGGGGGAGGGTCGTATGTACTTTCTGGCCTTGTAGAAGTGGTGGTTGACTTTTCGTGATTCCCCTGTTTCATGCGTACGATACACCCCCCGCCCCTACCCGCTCGACGGCTCGATTCGATGAGGAGGGAGAGAGGGTCGGAGAGGGGTGGAGTCGTAACCCCAGAAACCCAAAAAAGACGGGGGATCGCACGAACTTGAGTAAAATCCCCAACCAAAGATGTGCCCTGGATGTAATACTACTTAGTGATCGATGAAAATTTCCTTTAGTACTTCTGAGGTAGTTGCATAGTTTGGGTAAGGTCAGGAGGCAGAAAATGGTGAGTGAGTCACCCTACAGAGAGTACTGCCACTGTGGTAGACCGAGATGTCAAATGACTGCATTGTACAAACACCACATACCTTCACAAGAGATAGGGCCACACGACCCACGGCAGAAGGGATCTCGCTAAAGACAGGGGCACGGCTTTCACGGCATGAGAGACTTCACAATGAGCAGAAGCATGGCATGCACGGCAAGGGAAATTCTTCGCAACAGACAAAGGCACGGCACTCAGGACGGTACCCACGCTAACAGGGGTGTGGGGCGTGGACGTGGAGCACTACTTAACAGTTGCGGCCAACAGGCGTTGGAAAAGCGGCATATAGCATCCGCGCCAGAGTCGACCCACTCAATGTGACAGCGACGCTGCTTCGGCTTTATTTCCTAAGTCAACTCGTACTGCGCGGTTGCTACTGGGAAATGACCCTCTACAACACGGCAGGAGGGACGCACTGGACAAGACACGGCACTCACAGCAGACTGTCTCCAGAAAGTTGGCAGATGTGCAGAGCACTGCCAAAAAACATTCTACGAAAAAGCCGAGAGATGCACTCCTTCATTTACCTGAGATGATTAGATCCCCAGGTATAAAGAATGCAGTATATTTGCGACTTGCGCCCCACAGTTTGCTATCGTGAAATATCGTTTAACCAGTCGGATCACCCGGCTACCGAACAAAGCTCCTCCTTCTGTTTCACGGCCCGGCTTCGCCGGCCGACCTGGCTTCGCCGGGCCGACCTGGCTTCACCGGGTACTCCTCCCTCGGGCGTGGTAGAATGCGCTAAATGTGCCAAACGGCGGCGGTTATTTTTTTTATAATAAAATGTAGGAAAATGAGTTGAAAAAGCCGAACATCAGTTATTATTTACCAACATATGGTCCCTCTTGGTTACTACAGATTTTCAACCGTGAGAAGGCTTAGCCATATCATCAAGGATGGCAGTTGTGACATCAGAATGGGTAAAGTTGAATTAGTCGATCAGATGAGTCCTTAACAATCGGGAGAGGCATAAATGCAGGATCTTGGGTGGCACTGAGAAGGAGAACTTCACATTGCCTTGTTCATGTCAAAGTACGTGTCACACGAAGAGCTCAATGACACCACCGATGGAACGTCCCCCACTCCCACTTGTTGGGTTCCTTCCTTATTTTGCTTCAATTGCGAACTTCACCACCTAACACATCGTTGCACATCATATAACAGGCAAATTTCCGAAAATTTCTTGATTGATATCAATTTCTCGGTTTTCCAGTTTCAGCCGCACTATCTTATCAGCGGCTTACAGTTCTTGTCACCCACCAATAATGTTCTTGGCCCATACCCTTTACCATATCTTGGAATCAAGAGCTAGCTGATGCTGTCACCCGCGTTATGGATATGGTGACCTCCGTCTTCTAACGCCTCTTATCGGGTCTTATCAACTGATATCACTTCCTGTCACCCACCAATAGTGTTCCCGTCACACCCCTTACATCACTTCTCGGAACCAATGTCTCACTGCTACTGGGACTCGCGCTATGAATTTCGTGTACACACAGACGCACGGACACACACACATATATATATTGTATACAGGGGGCCAAAAAAAGTCACTCTGCTTCATTGACTTTCGAGGCGCTCTAAGTTACACTTTGTGAAATTCTGATCGGACATTTTTACCACCATATTAAAGAACATATTGAATACTATTATGACACTCCGCCATAGCCTTCTGGAGGAGCGCCATCGAGAGATTCTGGCACGCAATCGCGATGTGGTCCCCGAGATCAGCGAGATAGTCGATTTCTCCGCCACCGTAGACCACCCTATTGAACTCCGCCCGAACCGGGTAATTGAGGAGATTCAGGTCAGGTGACCTACTTGGATATTCTATCTTCTTTAGGACACGTTTGAAAGGAAAGAAGCATGCAAGCTGGAGGTTATTGTACTCGCTTCGACAACCACGTAAAGTTACACTTTTCCGCACAAAATACCTTAATAATTGTTCCATCACAATGAGTCTGATGATAAGGGTAATCAAAAATACAATTATTCTGCTCCACTTTCCTAGTCACGTGACACCATGGACAGCCGTGTTCTTCCATACCTAAACATCCAAAAATTGGACAGGCACTCGTGGATACGCCACGCACACACCTTTCTCAAACGTTTAAGTGAAAATGAGGACCTAAATATGGCAGATAAATAGATGAGTGAAGACTAAGGGAAGGAAAAAGGGTGATGGTTGATCAGCAAAGTTGGACTTACCATCAATTTCTCGGAACGCATTCAAGCACAACGGCAACTTCTCCGTAGAACCGTCGAAATGAATTCCTATATCTGCGCAGAGACGGCGAATATTTGGGTCCCTGAAAAATCAACGGATTCCAGGCTTCAGCTGATTGCCATTCCGCTAAGTCAAGCAGCGGGTGCTCGTATGGTGCAGAAAACACAAAATGGTAGCGCCATGAATGCTAGTTGAAAAGAAAGGAGGAAAACGAGCACGACACTCAAATGCTCACCTCCACACAACAATCTCTCCAGCGAAGAACGGCCCACGATGGGATTCTTCATAGTTCAGCTTTTCAACTAACGACTCGATCCCATAGTACTAAATTTCAACTTGGAATAAAGTGAGGAAAATGGGGTGAAAAAAAAGAGAAGGGGGTAGTAAACCTCAGCTTCATCTCTGATTCGCTCGATATTCAAAACGTTTTGGGTGAGGCTGATTTTTCCATCACGGAGATACTTCAGTATAGCGAGGAACGGTTCGGGATCCCTGTCCACAAAAATAGGGTCGTTCTGCTTCTCTTCAGCAAATGCATGGTAAGAGCAGTGCGCTTCCTTGACCAGTCTGAAGATCCGAACTTCTTCGGCTGACGATTAAATGGAATGCTGAGAAGTACCGCATTATTTGAATTTAAAAAAACGTTTATTAGGCTTGTTTAAGGGCCTTGGAAAAATGACTTCCAAAGGTGTATGGGAGACCAGGCACCGATGAGAAAAACAAAAAAGCTGGGACGTTCTGTACACAAGTGGAGAAAAAAAGGAAATTGTTATCAGTACTGAACTTGGCACGGTAACTGCTCGCGTCCCACACTGATAAGCTTTTTCTCCCACTCTTAGTTGCAAAAACGCTAAACATAGGAATTGGCCACACATTTCCGTAGAATATTGCTCTCATTGTCAAGTTCAAAATAGGTAGAGACTATCAACAACATTCAAAATCATATCCTGAACCGTAAATAAAGGTTTTAATCTTTTCATCATCAGTGTTCGTCACGCTAGTCCATGGCAGAATCGAATTTCTGAAGCCGGCAGTTTATTTCGAGGTTCAGTTAGTCGTTGGAGCACTTCCAGCTTGACATTGTAGGGAGAGCAAGAGCGGCTGCAGAGCAAAGTGATGCAGGAGATGGCAGCCAGCCAAACCCAGGGCCAGCCACCTGGGAACCTACGCACTATAACCGACATGAAAGACCTTTCACTACTGGCCAAAAGATTTGTTGTCACGGAAAAGAGCGTTCTTGAAGCATGAAATAGGGTCTTATCCGGTCATCACTATAAGAACTAAAGAAAATGCAGTGAAGATCATTTGGACGACTGTTTAGTGCCTTAGTTATTAATCAGCCGTTAATTTAAAAACCGGTTCAGGAGAGTCGCTCTTACAGCAAAATTCCGCGCTAGCATTTCACTGAGAGCAAAACGTGAACGTTCCAATAGCGAGGTGCTCATCGGCAGTGGACCAAATCTTAAGTCTATGATGCCAAATTAAACTCGATTAATATATCAATTTTATTATTATTACTAACTCCGTTAGCTTCTTGGATGGTTCCAGTGTTCGTAAAGTCGTCTCAAAGAGCTGCCCACCGACATTTAATTTAACCCTCGTGGACATTCCTGGAAAAGATCGAGACAATCGAGACAAAAATCAGACTTCATTAATGGCCGTGAAAATGACAAGGTGAGGCAAAGTTCAGAGAACTGGTGAATATTTAGCCATATGTGACTGTTTACGACCCGAGAGCAAGTATGGCCATTGTTTTGGCACACGTGCTACACTTCTACGCCGACACAATGTAGCAGATGATTCAGTGGCTACGCGATGAAGAAAAGACTTCAGAAAGGGTTGTTCAGAGGGAACTATGGCAAGCAGAAAGCGGCAGCCGAGTGGTAGAGGACGGTCGTGAAAAACGCCTCTGAATAACGGGGATCGCTTATCAGCAGTCCCATCGCTACAACATCCTGCTTACAAGCGTCAGGGCCCATTCTTCCGCTTTACTACCGTGGCTTTTCGAAACTGTCCTAAAACCTCCATCAGCTAGGAATTTGAAAGAGCCGCAGGGAAGTCACAGGTAACCGTATCGATTGTGAAAAAGAAAAGACTGCGAAAAAGGCAACGAGATACTTACAGGTCTCAGTTCTATGTGTACAAAAAGAGCGAAGTGAAAAATCCATGAAAATGAATGGTCTGACCCAATTCATCGTTTCAGGAGACAAATATGAAAGTTTGGGACACGAGGTCATCTCAACGGTGCCATACCACTGAGGTTGAAAAACCGGTATTAAATCGTCGACGTGGCTTCAAGGCACAGCCCACGTTGACCATATGGGCGGACACAGGAAGCTATTCTGCCTTCATCACACTTTTATCTCCTAAGGTGGTAAGGAGACCGATCCGTCAATTAGGAAGGCAGAAAGCTTGATTGTCTTCGTCCACTCGATTGGTGGGTACAGTGGCTTTGAGCTGGATGTTCGAAATTTGAAGAGAAAAACTTTGTTTTCCCTATGAAAAAAATTCGATTCCAACCAAAAATATTTTCGATCCCCCATCATCGCTTAGTTCCAGGCTTTCTTGTATGAGCACAACTTAATCAGGACAGAGCAAGGAAGGAAATTGAAAGAAGATGAATGCAGACTGTAGAGAGTGCTTGCATTGAGCCGCTCAGCGAGTGCAGTCGCTTAGCGGTCGCACGCGTCGGATGCAATCCATTCCGCATGAAAATCGGACGATCAAACACGATTGATCTACAATAAAATTAGGCAGTCAACCCAGTCTCACCCATAGTTTGGGGACGCTTCCTTGCCAGATGCCGTGTGAGATGCCTATTGCGGGTGAGCTTCGCGGCTTTTCCCCTACCGGTTCCGTGATTGAGCCCATGTAGCCAAGAATTGTCAAACGGCTTCTGCGCAGTCCTCCTCGAATGACTGCCCACTTACACTCTTTATCCCTGAGTCAGAGTAGGCGTGGCATTTAAACATGGCACAGAACTGGTCGCTCGTGGAATATTCCAGTCTGGGGCAACTGTCATCTTGTTCTGCGTGGAAGAGACACGACAACAATTGTGTCACGGTGAAAATATCTCACCAGAGGCATAGACACCTCCAGGTTGAAGAATGCGGCCACGCCTACCCGATCTCAGGGATTTCGAGTATACTCGCTGACCACCGTGTTTCATTCCCGTGGACAAAGATCGGTCCATTGATAAGGAGGTTGTTACAAAGCTCGAATTTCTCAGAAGGATAAAAATAAGGCTCTGCATGAAAACCAGGGATACTGCCCTGCGTTCGATGAAGAACAACTCCCTGAAGAATAGTTTGTTCCTTGCGCAGAGGCTCCAGCTCAAAAGCTCGCCGAGAGAGCCGACAAATAGAAAATTCTCTCCGACGAGCTTGTGAAATCGTCTAATGACGCTGCAGACAATAGAACGCATCCACCTAATTCATCATAAGTCGCTGTCCTGCAAAGTAAAGTGGGCAGAGTCCACAAGAGTCACGCGTCTGTGTCCGCTTTATTTTGCCCTTTCGAGTGGCGAAAGTGCTGCATTCCAGTGTGAGTGCGGTTCTGGATGGATGCACTCCGCGGCTTTGTGGGATCGGCACGCATTCCACTCAGGGCACGCCATCGTTGTGATCATCACAACAGGGGGGTCGTATTTGACCTCGAGGGAGGTGGATCGTAAGCGAGGGGGACCTCTCTTAAGTGAGAGTGCACCGATACCCAGACGTCGTTTAGCTTCAGTGATGAAAGACTTCTTCATGTGAAGAGCCCCTGAAGAGATCCACACAAGACAGAAGCAACCTGCCAGCGCATAAGTGGGAGAACGGGCGATGACAGGAAATACGACGGCCATCCACAGCGACGTCCTGATTTGAAGATAGCCCCCGCGCTCGAGTAGTCCATGGTCGTCCTTTCTTGTACAGGTAGTTCAGCCCCAAAAGCTAGATGCTGTCCCACTCTCGCAACTCCACAGTGAGCGAGAAGCGAGCTACAGCCGCTCGAAGTTCTAGTTCTGACGCCCGCTCAGTTGGACTGCCTCACTTGCTAGCTGCCCTCTGACGGAGAGCCGCTCAGTTGCTCTTTGTTGGGATGGCGGGCAATACTCGGGACTGCAAGTCATTTTTGCGGTGGTATCCTTAGATACAGTCCTCTTCACTGCGGACCGGTGGGGCGTGACAGTGTGGCTGCGTTTGGTGCGGTTTGGCAAAGTTGTTCTGCACCAGTTTTTGAAGCGGGCAAGTGCATTACTGTATTATATCCTTCGTATTACTCGTTTTCTACCACTTTTGGTCGCATAGGCGCTGCAACAAAAAAGGCTGAGAACGGCTTCAACATGTGCGCACTCCTTCTGGCTGACACGCCCCACCGGTCCGCAATGATGAGAACTGTAACTCTGCTCTCCTTTATCACATTTCATTCATTGAGAGCACATACAGTCAAATGCAACCATCTCGTAAAGTAAAACGCATAGAAATCACGAGTGATGCAATTTTTTTGGTGCAAAAGCTCGTCTAGCAACATGCACTAAAAGCCGCTCGCTACCGTAACCCAAGTTCGGACGCCGTGTCTTTGAAAGTTTTTTTTTGCCTCTCAGGAGTTTTTCTTCCTAGTTTTTATTGTTTTTTCGTATTCTTTTCATTGCATTGGATGATATCCACTACTGAGAGATGTGATAAAGAGATTTTCGAGAAAGGGGTTGCCCACGGATCGCAGGGCGGTGTAACTGTAAGGGAGCAATTTTGTTTGCGTTCTTGAGGGCTCTTGTTGCTTTTTCCCTCATTGAGGAAATACTTATCAGCTACTGTTTCACAATTGATCGGCAATTATTCTTGCCACTTTTATCGCGGGAGCTGTCTTTATCAAAAAAAGATAAAGGATAAAGTCTCCGCCGTTGATCAACCCCCTTTGTGGGATGCGGCACGCATTCTACTTCTATTCACAATCGCAGTGGCTTAATGAATGCGATGTGGCCTATACAATGAGTTGCGGTGGCCTGCCGATGTACAAGTCAGTGTTTTATCCTCCCAGACGAAGCTGGTACCAATTTACCGTCCCCGGAGGGTAGAAGGCTTGGTTGATCCGCCATGAATCAATAAACAGATGAAAATACATTGCCGGTCCTTTCTATCGCAGAAGCACATCTATTTGCTCGGAGGAAGCCCTTTCTAGAAGTTACACCTTCCCCAATAGCTCTGCTGAAAGCATTATGATGGCGCATTGCAGAGGTGATGCCAATTTGCGCCCAATGAACTATTTCCTGGTATCCTTGGCAAAAACATGCGTTTTAGAAGCACACCAGAGTTTTTAAGAAAACTGGAGGTTTCATGGCGTCGGAGGGGTTGATTTTTCGTGTCGTGGGGCAGTGATCACGCAGTGATCACAACGGGGGATTTTTTCGAATTGCAGGCATAGGGATAAAATGAAAGTTTTGCTGGAAAGTAGAAAGCTTCACGCTTCCCGCACAATTTCTCTTTTTACGAAAGGCCCTGTATGAAGCTTGTTATGGCTGTTCAGAGCCATAGGACCTGTGGATGACTCCCGATGATCTCGCTAGGATCACAACGGAGAAAATTTCTTGAAAAGAAATGTTTTTGAAATCGCTTAATTCAGTTAATAAGAGCCAACCTAGGGCTCCACATTCCTGCTTTCCGCTTTCCGAAAGCTCTACTCCCAAAGAAGTTATGGATGTTCAAGCAAGGGGCACTTTTCGAGTGTTTGGCTTGAAATTGACTGACTTGACTTAATGCTTCCTCAATACCTGGTTTCATTAGATCGATGCCGCGCTAGAGCTTGGAGGTCAGCCACCAGCAAGGATAACCCTCAGCACTGGGCATCATACAAGGCATGTAATGATAGGTTTATCAAGCGGTTAAAAAAATACAATGCCTCGTTTGAGAAAAAGATCTTAGAATCAAAAAGAGCGTCTTCGTTTTACAAATTCATTAATTCCATGCTAAAGGACAGGGTGCACGTAGGATCATTAGTACATTAAACGGGTGTTGCAATTTCGGATCAGGAAAAAGCAAATGTTTTCGCCGAACATTTTACAAGCGTGTACTTCACGGCTCCCGAAGATTTGAATGTCCGCTTTGAATCAAGCTTTCCTGTCATGTCCTTCCCGCTATGGTATGATAGGCAAGATATTGAACAAATCCTTTCGCGTTGGATTCCCTCAATGTCGGTAACACCCGATCATGGCCCCACAAGTTTCTTGAAGAGGGTTGCCCCCTTTATCTCTTATCCTCTTTTCATCATCTTTAACCTAAGCTTAATGACCGCAGAGGTCCCTATGCAATGGAAGCATTCTTTCGTTGTGCCTATACCTGAAAAGCCTCCCCACTCTTGTGCGCAAAACTATCGTCCCGTTAGCATCACTTCAGTTTTTCTTCGTGTATTCGAAAAGGCTATGAAAAAACACATATTACTTCATCTCGACACCCATTCCATTGTATCTTGCGATCAGCATGGTTTCTTACGCGGCAAGTCCACGGAGACGCACATGCTAGAAGCTTTGAACGACTGGACAGTGTCCCTCGATAAGAACAAACGACGTGGTGTACTTTGGTTTTATTAAAGCATTTGATAAAGTTTCCAATGGGCTACTCCTAGCCAAAATGTCAACGATTGGTTTGGAGCCTAGAATTGTGAAGTGGATTAGCAACTTTTTGCTAGGTAGAACTTTTCAGGTCGGGGTTAACAGCGTTTATTCCCGAAGTATGCCGGCTCCTAGTGGCGTCCCACAGGGGTCAGTTCTCTCGCCTATACTCTTAAATATATATACATATGAGATTTCTGTAATTATGTCGGAGACCGGGATCAAATGTGAGGCTTTTGCTGACGACATAAAAACTTACGCTGAGGTTGACGATGATGATGGGGTTTCCAAGATTAGTCAGGCAATCATTGTTATGTATAACTGGTGTGAAAATTGGAGGCTTCCTCTCTGCCCGGGGAAGACTAAAGTGTTGCACATCGGTCCTAATAATGGGCGCTTCCAATATGGTCTAAATGGTATCCAGCTCCAGCCAGCATCGGCAAGGTAGACCTCGGTTTTCATGTCTGTGAAAAACTTGCTCTCTCCAAACATTGTGAGATTGTTGCAAACGCTGATCAGCGTAGACTTTATAATCTGTTCAACGCTCTTTCCCCCACTAATCCACAGACACTGTTTGCCGCTTACAAAACTTGAGACAGTTCAGAACAGCTTTACGCACAAGCTATTTCTTCGTTTTCTTGGCTTTTCTTACTCAGCAGTGCCGGACTCGTCTTCTGGTAACAAGCTTCTCGGCTTGAAAACTCTTTCACTAAGAAGGAAAATCAATGACATCTTAATGGTCAACAAAATTCGCAACGGTCAAGTAAAGGTTCGGTGCAGCGATTTCTTCCAACTAACGCCGTCTATCACCAGGGGGAATAAGATAAAATTAAATTTTGCAGCAGCTCGCAGCGGATCCAAACGTCATTTCTTCGTTAATAGAGCTGGGCCTATTTACATTCGCTTAGACAGACGTAAACCGCTCCCAATCTCACTCAATATGCTTGAGTCTTATCTTAAACGACGATGTAAGTGTTTCCCCGCGCTCGCATAGACCCAGTTCAATCTACGTATCAATCACTTGTTCCAGCTATCGATATGTAACTCCCATCATTTGTGCAGATCATCTTTGGTTGCTCTCTATACCGTTCGCTCGCTTTTGATTTACTTTTTTTTGTTTGTTGTTTTAACGTCGCCCTCTGATGGCGAGTTTATTACAATAACGATTATTCAGTAGGGCGCAAGTGGCTCACAAAAGAATTTAGGCGTGAGGTTCAGTGCATTGCAATAGTCGACCACGGACTCGCACCATATTCGACGCGCGATACCTGAAAAAAAGCGGTCGTAGCCGATTTGCCGACATATGCTTTGAGCTGCTGTAACAGAAGCGTGGACTATTTCATGGTATAATGCACTGCAGGAAGTCGAACTAAACCGTTGTTGGGAAAAAGCAGACCTTTTTCTGTCAAAAAAAAAATTGAAATTCTCAAAACTGAGAGGAAGAAGGGCAGTTCTCGTTCTGCCGTTTAGAAACTGAGGTTTCCATGATTTTTTTTTCCTGTGTTATAGTCTAATCTTATTCCACTGCTATCAGAGCCCCAATCGTCCTTGTAACCAGTAGTTCGAATGCGAGGAAGTTGAAATCAGGCTCAATTTGTTGCTGGAAACGCGAAAACCATAAAATGGCATTATTCAACTATTACTACCCCAAAAAGGCAAAAAATTTTCTTTTGGCGAAACCTCGCCCACGGAGATAGTCCAGTGTTCCAATCACGAAGTACTCGTTTTGGGCGCTAGCGCCCAATTGGCGCCAGTTTGGCCCCGCCACCTTTCCCACCAAATTCGGTGTGAATTTACATGATACGGGGCATTCACTCCAGCGCCATTTAACACTTTCTAGGGCTGAGCGTGTGAGAAAGAGTGTTTTTAGGTCAGGCTAGCCATACCAGAGCGCAGACAATCAAAGCGTCTTCCATCAGCGCCAACGCCAAAAATGAATGTGATATATGCAATTAAGATGTTAAATGATCTTCTTATATGCAATCAAGATGTTAAATGGTCTTCTTACACAAGTTTTCAGCGGATTGAGTGACCTAGGGTATTTTGGCGTTGGCGCTGAAATACCCTAGGTCAGGCCAAGTGGGTGTGATGTTCGTGTTCAGGAGGTCGAATTACCTCTAGAATCCAACTGCCAGCCAAATGTGCCCACGTAGAAAGTAAGTTGGTTAAGATCCGGCCTGTTCTTGAAAAATTGAGTTTGTTTTCCAAGTAGACCGCGTCGAATACGATGTGAGTCCGCAGATGACTATCGCAATGCATTCAACCTCACACCTAAATTCTTTTGTGAGACACTTGCGCCCTACTGAAAAATCGTTATCGTCGAGTTTATTACATGCTCAGTCATGTAATAAACTAAACTAAACTAAACTAAATTAGCTCCAGGTCGTAAAATAGCGCGCTCACCACTGAATGACCGCGAACAATCAATATTTAGAAGCTAATCCATAGTTGTAGTTCCTGGTACTTCTCGTGAGTTTTTCGTCGTTTGTTTGGTAGTGTATTTTAAGTTTCTTTTTTGTTATCTAGTAGTTTTCTGGCTTGTATTGTAGTTTCCGGCACTATCGAACTATTCATACTCCAGTCTACCGAAATCAGGCCGATTTTTAATCGATTTTTTTTCTAGAGGGGCAGATTTGGATGGAAATTTGGTTACTGCGATACTTCGATCTCCCATACACGAATATGACATCCGCATGCCCGAAACTTTTCATCGATTCCGGTGATTAAGGGTATTTTGACGCCGCGCCACAGGCGCCGGGGCCGAAATCGATGAAAACTTGTATACAGGGGTTATTTGACATCCTGTTCACAAACATTGTATTTATTCTTGGCGCAAGCGCTAACGTAGGACGCTATGGTCACCCGCGCCTTGCTAGGACTGAGCCTGGCCTGAGGGAAATATTTCCTTTTTCCAGTTTCAGCCTCAGCACAGCGCTAAATAGCTTTGGTATGGAGAAATGATGTCATACTTGTGATCAGCATCGAATAACATCTATGGATAAAGTTTCAGCATAAACTTTTGTTGAGCTTTTGGCGTAGGAATAGTTCAATAGTGCCTAGTTCTCTTTATTGTCATTTTCTTCATCCCTTTTGCGCTTCTCTTCATTTGCACCCTTGTGACGGGGGAGGAGGTCGTATTCCGCGGAAAATGATCACAACGCGATGGCATGCCCTGATTCCACTACCATTCAGAATCGTGTTGGGTTATTGAATGCGATTGTCGTATACAATGACTTGCGCGAGCCAGCAGATGTACGAGCCACTGTTCTTATCCTCTCAGACGAATATGGTACCAATTTACCGTCTCCGGAGGATAGAAGGCTTGGTTGGCCTGGGCGGGAGTCGACCTGGAATTTGAACCCAATACCGCGCGAGTGGTAAGCACGCTACCTGTCACTACACCACCTCCGCCTCACTGCATATTAAGAAGCGCAAATTTGACAGTTTCCAATATGTACTGAACCTTCACCCAAAGTTATGTGTGAACGAAGTTGTGACCCTCTTAAAGGCAGTTGGCACGATGATTTCATACTTAGCCTAAAATGCCGGTAGGACGCTGTATAGTGGGGAAGTAGCGAAAGAACGGAGTGAAACGGTCAAAATCCGGCGAAGGAAAAGCTCCGTTTTCAGTGACTTGTAAATCGATTTCGCACGAGTTTCCCGTACTCATCTTGCCAATCACCGCTACCGAAGATACGGCTGCATATGTGTACTCATGTATGCGTGCAGTATCACGGCTGCTTCATACCAATCCCTTCGCTTCATAATTTGCTCAGAAAATGAATGAATACGAGCGTCAGAAACGGTCTTCCGTTTGTGGGCGGGCGGGCAAGGAAGGCGTTTGGGACGTAAAGTTGTTGCTCAATGGGGCGTTATAGAGGTGCCCTCCTTGGAGAAAAAACTTCACGCAGCGCCTGTCCCAGGTCACGGAATTCNGTTTAGCCAGTTGTACAAATCTTACACCTGTATAGCGATTTATCGTGCCAACTGCCTTTGAGGGTAGCAACTATCGCGCAAAAGGACCGTCAACGGGGAAAAATCCTCAATGGCGGCCTGACGCCGAGAGAAATCCTTAACGGCGAACTTCTTGAAAAAATGGAATTTTCCGAAAGACTCTGAAGTCGGAGGAAATCTTCTTCCTCTCTACATTAGTTTCTGTTCTGTCCTGGGTCCTCTATTATCCAAGTTATGGTCCCAGGAATGTTAAAAACTCTGAGAAAATTTTCATCATTGAATGTGGAAATACTGTTCTTACTGGACTTTCCTGAAAGATTCAAACGTTCAAGAGGATTCGCCTCAATTTTTCTTTTTCCCTTGGTCCTATACTACCTATACTACCCAAGTAAAGGTCTCAGAATGGTTGAAAACTCGAAGTTCTGGGAAACTCGAATCGAAAAATTCGAAGTTTTTTAATTCGCAATGCCTGATTCATGCTAATTCATATTGACATTAGCTACTGCTTCTCGTTCATCCACTCCTTCAGACCGACTTGAGCTTTGACATGTCCTTGTGATTGCAATGTCCGACTTTTCCTATATGTAGGGCTGGAACGAGGGAATCGTAATCTAATCATACAATCACGGTCCAATTGAAGGATCCAATATGTGTTGTCGACTGATCTGTCAGTTCCTCACAACTTTCTTCGCTGCACAGAAATAGGACATGCGGTTTTTGGTTGCAGCAACGATGACGTTCAATATCTCTCCGATATATCTCCATCCTTTTCGCAACAAGAAAGCAGTTCCCCGCTTTGAAAAGAAGAGTCTGTAGTGCATGAATGTATTATAGAAAAATAAATGCCCCTGTGTTCTTCGGGTTAACTGGTACAGGAATCTGGTGATTACGCAGACTGAAACTTTTGGCTTATCGCTGCGCCAGGAAAGGATTACTTAGCACCCTATCTGCTCGGAACTCTTCTATTATACGAGATGTCCACTTCATTTTTGCGTTAATGCATCAAGCCCAGTTGCAGTTTTCGCCATAGTCCTTCGTGCGGTTTATTTTTTAGATATTTTTGTGTGCACACCTCGAGTATATGGAGTTGAATAATAAATAAATAAACTAGACATTGTTCTAGTATGAGCCATTGTATTCGAAATATCAATACATATGATTTATCTAGTCTAGTCTGAATGGAGGAGGGGGAAGTAAAAGATGCGCAGGTAATGGAGTTTGGTAAAACAGGCACCACACAAGCAATTGCGATCGCACGTGTACGGCTGAATTCGCGCTCTTAGGCCTTTTTTCTGCTAGGGTGTCATTTTCGAGAATCTTTCACCAATCGTTGAAATTCAAAGATCACAGGGTTATTGCCTAGGAGCACGTCGTGCTCTTCCGAATTGAAAGCGATGGAAAAACTATCCAGATCGGCACCTTTTGTCTCCCCACTTTTTATTCTTTGCAATCCCCTTCTGGAATCAAGATGAATTTTTGTCAAAATTTGTCCACGGTATCTTTGCCCCATAACTAGGAATATCACCCCCGTTCAGCGGAGAAAACTCTGTTAAAAACTGTCCCGAGGAATACTTTCACATCGTGATTAGGAAAGTCACAATCCCATCAGAGCGCCTCGTACGCTGGGGATTCACAACGTGGGACCCTTTATGGTTGGTGGCGGGGATGAGGCGGCGGGGACTCACTTTCCCGGGAAAACGCTTCCAATCGCTGATTTCTCCCATTTTACGAGCATGTTACCATCCATTCAATAAGCGGCTTTGTAAGGAACACTAGTTCTGATGGTTGAGTGGATGTGTCTGCCCCCTCCTGTTCCTCTGCGAAGAAGTTATGGGATAGTTTCATGGGATGATCGGTGGCTTGTGAAACAGGTCAAGAGGCCCAGAAAAGGACATCTGAGGACATCTGACAAGGGAACCCCAACAGGTCGATCCGGCCATTTGCAGTGAGATGTATAAAAATGGACGTGTCTTGAGCCGCCGAATCCAAATCTGCCCTCCGATTTTGCGGAACGATTCTCCAAAGGGAGTTACGGACCATTTAATCTTAGCTCCGTTTGCTCAAGTTGAGAAGGATAACTGCAAGCGGCAAACCGCCGATGGCCTAGTGAATAAGTGCATTGCTTCAGAGACACGAAGTCGAATGTTGGAATCCTTGGCTATCGAAATCTTTTGCTTTTCATTCGAAACACTTGGTATGAGCCCTCCGAAATTTCTATTTGGCCATTTCGCCTAATTTCTTGATTAGGTGCCAACGAAAGGCGGGCGATTCCCCATGGCTGTTTCATGGGTAATCGAAAGAACAGGGGAGCTCACCTAGCGTTAGTGAATGGTCTCGAGATGGAACTACCTCGTGGTAAAGAGGACGATGATGCAAACGGCAAGAATAAGTAAGCCGGATAATGTCATTGCGAAAAGGCACATGAAGAGGTATTCCAGTTGGAAAACAAGTCATCATCAGTATGGTAGTCGTAGCATCGCTTTGGCTATCAGTCAGCCACAGCTATTCATAACCCATTTTCTCGAAAATGAGTCAGAACCTCGGATTCCGCTGGGGTGGCGTCTCTAGGGGTTATTTGTCCCCCTGAACACGAATATGATACCTGTTTTGCGCGAATAGCGCTGTGAGTTGCGCTACAGGTTCTGACGCTTTGACGCTGGCGCGCCCGGAAGAAGAAAAGCAATAAAGAAAAACCTCACAACTCCGCTCAGAGGATCGTTCCGCAAATTTTAAAGATAGTCTCGTGTTCATCGTGGCAAGGTGAGTACAACGATGTACATTTCGTTGCAAATGGCCGGGATGACGTGTTGGCCTTTCCTGGTCTGCTTGTGCAAACACAGCAAAGTTTAAATGGTCCGTAACTCCCTTCAGAGAATCGTTCCGCAAAATCGGACGGCAGATTCGGATTCAGCGGCTCAAGACACGTCCATACGTATACATCACATTGTAAATGGCCGGATCGACCTGTTGGGGTTCCCTTGTGAGGGGTTGCACTCATCGAAAATTGTCCCCAACGTTAGGACGTGCATTGAATCCCATTCAACGAGTCAAACTACATTGAACACAAACTTATCGCAAAATCTACTTATAGGAAGAGATGTCGGCAAAAATTCAGCTCGGGTTTGAAAATTTGGGTCGAACAGAGTAGAAAACCTCTCCTTTTTCACTGAGCTCCTGTACATCACTCAAAAAAATACTAAAGAGTGGATCGTCATGCTCAAACAAGTGGCCATAACTCCTTCCCCCTCCCCTCCGCTCCCTCCCCAGAAAACGAATCTCATCAAAAATCGATTTGAAACGATCAAATTGGTTGGTCCCACCACTAAAACACTGCATAAACGGAAGGTGGCCAAATGGTGTTCATGTAATTGAGCTGAAAAAACCTATCAGTAAACAAAACATACCATGGTGTCAACTGTCAGAGTCCTTTTATGGACGCAGCTGTATTAAGGGCTGAGCAGAGCACTATTGAGAGAACATGGAAGCAGACTGTAGAGAAACTGCTTACATCTGGGCGAGCGATTCCCATACCCTGTCCAGTAAGTGCAGCCGCTTAGCGGCCGCACGCCTCTGCGATGCATTCACGTGTAAAATGGATGATCCTGAACGATTAGCTCACGATAGAATTGACTAGCTGACTCGTTGTCAGTCTCACACTTTGGGAACGTTTCTTCCCCAGAAGTTGTGTGACATGCCTATGGCAGGTACACTTCGCACATTTCCCCTACCAGTTCCGTGACCGAGACCATGTAGCTCAAAACCTGTCGAACTGCTTCTGTCCAGTCCTGCCCGAATGACCGCCCACTGACTCGCTGATCGCCGTGTTTCATTCTCGTAGATAGAGTTCGGTCCATTAGTCACCCATGCGTATCGGGGCGTGCAATGCTTTTCCACTTTGCCATGAAAGCGCTTAAAACACCCATTCAGAACGAGCTTTTCGTCTACATCGAGGAGATTGTAACTCAATTATTGCAGCTTTTCTGCTTAGAGCTGAAAAACGCCAACCTGTCACTTTTAAAGTTTCCAGTGAACTCGCCCGAACTGTCTATTAAGCTGAGCATGTTTTGCACTGATTCGGAATTAATGGAATTGAAGCTGATGTAACCTCTTTGTAAGAAAAACACCCATTTTGGCAATTGCTTTTCGTCTTTTTGGTTTGAAGCAAAAATAAACATGATAAGTTCCCGCAACTTCATTATTTCAATTATTCGGAAGCAAAGGGAAATTGCGTGTGTTCATGTTCATTTCAATGTCGTCCGGCAGCCTCTGCCAGGCTGACGACGGCTCTTCTTGGCCTATTGATTTCAATCCATCGGCACAGGCGCATGGACCGCTTTGCCGCCCCTTCGTCAGGCCGCTTCGATGGTCCTCAATTGGAGTCTGCATTAGGCGCATCACTGAGCCTTTTCAGTGTTACCACCTGAGCCTGTTACACTTTTCCTGGTGCTTGTTTCCTCTTTAGAGCGTGCGCTCATCGCACTCTGGTGGCTATGGCCCTAACCCAGTTAGCCGTAGCAACAGCTTCTAAGAATTGCTCACTTTTTTCCTTTGCTGCCTCCCAGACGAAAGGGGGGGGGGAGTACCTGTACTTCCTGATCGCCTATGATAACCGCTTCATACATTACACAAAAGGATTCGTCAAGTACTTCCGTGAGCACTTTCACTCCTACTCACCGCTCTTTATAATCGGTTGCTATTAAGTGGGTTGAAGGAACATCCAACTAACCTTATCTTCCAACTTCAGCGGTAGAAATACCCCCGTCAGCTCTGATGGTTTTTAATGACGCTTTGAACTTTTTCTGCAGTTTTCTCCTTGAGAGCTCATGTTGGGGAGATTTTCGTCGGTTTTTCGCGAACCGTTTATGCTTTCCCGTCTTTGTTCCATAATTTTTACCTTTTTGTTTAAGAAAACTTTTAGTTGAGCTGCACAGCTGATCCCGCCTTTTTTACTGCTTTCAAACGAGATTTACCAAATTTAAAGCGAGAGAAACCGGAACAGCTCAGCACTAGCACGATCGGTTCCAGCTAACGCCAACCCAACTTAGATAATTTAATTTACACACGGGGATCTTAAGTGACCATGTTTGTGAGCCTTTGGTTCCCGCAAGGGACTAAACCGAATGTGTGGCGCTCCCACGAGATCGATCACCAATAGAGTATTTAATCCGTTGTTTTGCTTTCTTACCAATTTAGTAAGACCAGCAAGCTTTGCCCTCCATGTTTTTGCAACCTATCCCATCCGCTTCTGCAGACAAATTAAACAGGCTGTCTAAGGACCATCTCGTAGAAGACACTAATTTGCTTTCAGTCCAAGTCCGAACCCTCATGTTAACACGTCGTCACTGAAAAATTAGACCTCCGAGAGGGCTTCTTTCGCAACAAAACACCCTCTCCTTTCGCAAAATCGATTCAGCAGCGATTGTTGGTAATTGTCCGAAAGGCCATGATGAACGATGGAATACCAGGGAGCTAATGGCACGCCTGTTGTTCTTTCAGTCCTCAAAGTGAAAAATAATGGAAACCACATATTTCTACGAAAAAGATCACAATCACCCAAAATTTGCGAGGTCCTCGAAATAACTGGAAGTAGCACAGCTTCGGGCTACCTAGGATAGTCCATTCACTGCATACTTTCAAGGAAATTTGATAGTGATAACAGCAGTACTAAGTGATAACAGCACTACTACATATGCGCTATCAGCAAACTATATGTTCCACTTAACTGTGTTCAATTGTATGAATAGGAATGCCCCCACTCCCTGACTACTCCCAGGCGAATTTCGGACGAAATTAAAAACGATTACGAGAGCCATTACATTAGATGGCCAACGAAGGTTCGCCCCTTTGTATCTGACCAAAGGCGGCAACGTTCCGCGGCATTTTCGCAACCAACGAGTGTAGTGAGCGATCAGTAGCCGATTGTACGGTTACCGGAGAGTACTAGAAGTTGGTGCTGCTATTACTGTAAGGCCTGTGGCTCTACAAATCCTACCGCTTTTAGTTAGTATGAGATTCGTTGACTTGAAGAAGGGCCCAATTTGTCATCGATGAGAATTCACCTTTTGTCACCATTTGTAGCTTCTCGAGATGGAGTGATGGAGCTTCTCGAGATCAAGACTTTTGAAAGTTTCAAAAGCCTTGGGGTTTTCAAGCGAGAAGTCTGCTCAGGGAGGAAACAACTTAAGAAATCCGATGTAATGGGTCGGCCCATAGGTAATGGCGTTTTTTTCTCATTCGATATATCGCGCTAAAATCAGAAGTTTTGCCATAGAGGTTGACACTGTTATGCAGAGAGTTCCTTACCCTATTCGATGGTCCTCTTAATTTCTTCAAAGTTCCTCTTTCTACAAATTTTAACTGCTCAAAACGGATTGTCAGGTCAGCGAAATTGGGCATTTTCAACAGCCTCTCTTTTTCTTTACCTCTAATTAAAAAGCTAAAACCGCAAAGGCCCAGTCGCTAAGTATATGGCCAAGAGGCCATGACTCTTAGGAATGCGTACAATTGTTCAAGTATTCGAAGATTTCCATTTCTACATCACGGACAAGCATCGAACCCAATACCCTATGGAGTCCACTTGAGAACTTAATGAATTACCTTATTCACGGAGATTCATGCCAAAGATTGAGGAATGTTCAAAGGTTATGATGTGCCTGCTTATCGTTATCAAGCATCACCCTCAGTCGGCGTGCAGAAGTTAGTGAGCGCGTTCTGCTGGCAGTTGCTCCTTTGAGATTCCTCTGTAATTTGCGAGTTGAGATAAAAACAAAAAGTTGCTGTCGAACAGTCATTATGGTTTCAACCCGACACTCTATTTCAATGAAATAAAAATCAGGAGAGATCAAGGAATAGTAGAAAGGTAACTAAACTGTCTTGAAGAGTAGAAAATGATCTCTCAGAGAGTGTGGAACATATTAAGAACATTCGTCACCTTCCTTACAAAAATTTGTGCGAGAAAAAACGCCATTACTTTTCGGCCAATAATTAGTTCCGGTTTACTGTAACCTGTGAAGTCTCGTGAAGCTGGAGAAAGCTCGTCGAGCCACCAGAGTGAATGGTATTCGTATGGTACTGCATTGTTTTGCAAGAGTTACCATGTGGTCCCTACAAGTTTCACAGGTCCCCTTCCCCCCGTCCCCGGACACCCAAGTTTGCACGTAATCTCAGAAATAAAAACCATTTTTGGGAACACGTCCGCTGCGGGCACGGAATATAAGAGAACAAGATCTTCTAAACATAATGTTTTCTGAGAACATTTGCTCGACTGGTGAGTATAAAGTCAAGTCTGGACCGTGGTAATTATTTAATTCAGGCAAATCATCAAGAAGGATGGGGAAATGACGTTACGGCAAACATGACAGCGCTTGGGCTGAATTCCTGTCTGCCCACGTGGGCTTTCGGCTTCTGGTACTGCAATGCACTAGGCTTGTCCTACGAGGAGCTTCATTACTTTTGAAGTCACTGGAGCATCACTTGATTTTATTGGCTCACTAACTATCTTGGGTTTATCCATGATGCTCCTCCTCCGTCCGACTCCCTCAATGATGAGCCTCAAATGCTATCAAAATGGAAAACGTCCATCCGAGGGAATAGGCGAAACGAGCCGTCTGTTTTCCTGAAGGGTCTTCTTGAACACACTTCTTTTTCTTCTTTTTTTAATTGCATTGTTAACTTCTCGCCAAGTCCTGGTCGATCCAAATTGCAAACAATACGCGAGCACATTCATGAGCCAGAACCTTCTTACCGTCTAAATAGTCAACCTAAACCTAATCCTGCCTAGACCTTGTTCTTTCGAGGTGTCTGAAACTGCACTTTTCGAACCCTTCAACCTCCGACAACCGGTTGGAGGGAAAGCTACTCCTCTAAACCTTTACACCTACACTTTTTTGTACTGCACGGGTTCCCCTCGCTACCGTACTTCTACATTCTCAAATATATTATTTTCAGATGGTATGCCTTACTGAGTCTACAGTCTATATAAGGACAAAATGCACCGTCGAAGCAGTAAAAAAATTGAATTTATGGTAAGCTAAGTTAATTTTTAAGGGATTCCGATAAGTTAACCTACTTGGCAACCAACCTGTCATGATACCTTGGTGGCAGTATCATCGCGCTACACGACCGCCTCCCGACCTTTACCCGTGGGCGATAATAGTTGTGGTTTCATAGGGTGGGTGGCATTCCTGAAGGGTGTTCAGGCTTATCATCAAATTCTTTTCTTGATAATAAGCCTTCACACCCTTCAGAAATGCCTAATTCTTATTATAATCAATCACTATCAAATTAGATGCTAAAAACCGAATGGGCATATCGACTGCTCACACCTTTTTTATTGGTGTCACTGAGAAATCTTTTGGTCGATTTTGGCTTGGAGCTGCTAGCTAATATCTCCTCACAGACCATCTTCTTCTTATAACGATTTTCAATATCTTTTGATGGATTCTCATGTCTATGCCTGTGAAAAGCCCGACGGCTCAGCTCGTCCGACGCATCAGCACTCCCCAGAGAATATTCGTGCGCCATCCTGTTGCACAAAGGCACCCGCTCATCGATAACAGTTGAGAAAACGCCGAAGGCAAGGCATCATTAAGACATGGAACAAGATACCACGAGATAGCTACTTAAAGGCACACTCCGCGATAAAATAAGGCTGTGACCTCTCAAATGTGTAGGAGGATCCGGAAGGCGATTTTTGAGGGCGCGCTACTTTCAAAACGTGAAAAACGGCAAAAACTGCGCTAGAAGCTGACTAATTAGGCCCATTGACACCCCTTAGGCCCATGCCGACCTTCACCGGCTGCTAGCTACTAGCTAGTAGCCACTGTGTTATCTTTCTCTATAACATATCGGACTGCTTTTTCTGCTGCTTCTCTCCGCTAATCAGATACTTAGCACTTTTTTGTGCCTATTTGAGTTCCGTTTCTGCAATTTGCGGTGGCGGACTGTGCCTTTAAGACGGCACATATAGTAGAATGGATAAGCATGGCGCTATAGGTAGGGGTGAGTAGAGTAGTCAAGGGAAAGCTCAAAAAAGGATCGCTATTGGAGGTGGAGCCATATCCCGATAAAATTGGATGAGCACCAATTCCGAAATTCAACAAGCTGGGACAATAGAAGTCCACTAGTAGCTGGGTACAATAATCTACAAGGGAAATTACGTGAGCGTTAGAAAGCCAAGCTGATTAAACAATCCATCCAGGAGAAACATAATCTTAATTTAGGCTTGCTATGAAAGGGCCCCCAACCAGCTAAAAGGCTTTTCTGATGTCTCCTTGTTAGGAAACTTTGTCAGCAAAGAGGTATTCTGGGGTGGAAAAGTTTAGATAGGGTAGCTAATCACCTGGAAGGGACTGGAGGCCGTGGGTATAGGGGTCCGCGCTGACAGCTGCTGTGGTAGCCTACATAAAAAGGTAAAAGTGAAGGATTAGAAGCGACTGCTGCAGAAAACCCCACTAGGGGAGACTGTACCATTACGGTGTGGCGCAGAGCACGAGAAGGTTTTGAGCTTAGGTCTCTCTGAATCGTATAGGTATTTCTACCTATCTATCGTATAGGCAGGTATAAGTTCCAGCATGCGGTGGCTATACTATCGCTCATCTACACCCTCTCATACCTCCCTGTTGAACGTTGAAATACGGTGGATGTAGTAGAATGGATTGTATGGATACCTACGTAGAAAGAGACCTTTTCTTCAACATCATGACCCTGATGAAGATCCTTTCTTATGGTATGTCTTTTTTTCGAACTTCATGCAGGGAATTCTGCCATGCCGTTCCTCCAAACCACCCTCTCTTCCGAATAGTTCTCTTTCCTTTCACCCGCTGCTTTTTTTTTCGAAGAAAAGCTGCAATGGCCAGCGCTTTCACGCCCTTTTCTAATACGTTCTCGTTTACTTGTTGGCTTTACTAGGATTAAAAGGATCACTTACTAATGGAAATGGGAGCCTTTTCCTAACGAACAGCCTATTATGCGGCTTCTCACTACCAAGAAAATGGCTGTAGTGAGGAAAACAATGCCGACTCTTCTCAGAAAACATTTCTGAATCCTCATATTTTCACTTCGATTGTTCGAAAGAGCTTTGGAGAGTTTACGGCACTTTAAATAGAAGATAGTTCTCCTAGCTGGTGGAATTCTCCAAATGCGGGAATGCGAGTCTTTCAACATTTCCTCTCGGCTCAAAAACTTTCCCCATCAAAAGCTATAACGACCCTTCTCCCTCCAACCCTCCACCGAACAAATACGACCCCCTCGCGGGGATCTCCAGCACACGACGTGTCCTGCCTGGTGCCCACTAATAGGTTTTTGGATGGAAAATCCAAATCCGAAACGAATCCGAAATGAAACCACCCTCCATTTTTGCGGATCTCTCTGAACAAAGTCACGGAGAGGGTAAAAACTCACCGTCTAAATGAATTGAGGGGCTAAACCTGCTTCGAATGTGGCGCGAAGCTCGGCGGTTAGTGGCAGGGTTCATTTTTGCAATCATGCAATTTGACTCACATTCGAAGCAGCCTTACGCCCGCCAATATTCGTTTAACGGGTGAGTATGCTCCCTCTAAGAACCCCCGTGACTCGAATTTACAGCACATGTGGGATACGAATTCGTCCGAAGATGCATTAGGTGGTATAAATCTCTTTTTAGAGATCACTTCAACCTTCCTTTGTTGAGGAAATTACGATTTCTCACTCATCAAAAAAAAAGAAAGGGTTGCTGAAGAGAAGAGTTTTAGGGGATAGAACAGAGAATCACAATCTAATTTCTCATCTTTGATAATCATTTATTACCAGGGGCTGTGATATCGATGATATATCAATATGCGAACGAATGGTTAATATTGAAGTGCTTTCATTGAGGTGAGGTTCACTCTAATCTGATTTTTCTTTTCATTCGAGTAATTTCTTACCTTTAGTGTGAATCGCGTTGAAACATTACAACCTCTACGTAATTGTACTCGATTAGTGGAATTATATTTGAGGAAAAACAATATTGAAAGCCTCACCGAACTTGAGTATCTCAAGGTACGTCGCCTCAAATCCATAAGAAAGTGGCGCAGTTCTGTTTGGAGGGGCAACGGATAGGACGCAGCTAAGCTTGTATAGGCCACCCTGAGATGACCTGTTGATTCCTGTGAACATGGAACTCGGCCGCACCATTTCGCAATTCACAGGGATTCACAGGTCTCATCATGGTGAGACGTGGTATTTAAAACCCCTCCTAGCCTAACAAAGTTATTTTTATGAAAATTCATTACAAAATCCATTGAATGCTATTTGCTAAAAAGTCAGTGTAGTTTTGGGATGACCAATTTTTGCTTCTAGCAATTCCAATACCGGGTTAGGTCAAGGTTGCCGTATTCCGAGGAGTTTCTTTTGCCAGCAGAGTGGCAATTAGACCACCTTTTTCGTCAAAACCTTCCCTATGTCGTCCTTATTTCGTCAACCTCACTGATGAGCCCCGGAAATAGCGCCGGTTGGTCTGAGCAAGCGGCGAAACGAATCATCGGTATTTGGAGGGTATTCCCAATAGTTTTGTTTTGTCTTTCCCGAATTCGAAATGACCGCAACATCAACATCGGGTAAAGACATTTTCTGCGATAAAATAAGGCCTTAATATCTCAAATGTGTCAAATGATCTGAAATGGGATTCTGGGGGCTGTGCTAGCTACCCTCACAAAGTGAAAACTGGAAAGAAATCTGCTGGAAGCTGTCCAATTAGGCCCACCCGCACCCTTTACAAGGGAGTTCATTCAGGTCGTGACGCGCTTTCTTGAAATGTTTTGTTGCATGTTGTGGGAGTCCATATAAGATCACAAAAATGAGTTTCGTGAACGCCAAAAAAGAGTGAAAAGTTTGCTAAGGAAAAGCGATTTTGAGCCATTTTTTAGGCTCTTTTCTATTTTTAATGTTGAGTATGAAAAGCTAATGAGACCTTGGTCGACTCTGCATCGAAAACAGCACAAGTTAAGGTGAAAACGTACCATAATTGGCAAGCAATGAGGTAGCATTGAAGTTTCTCAAGTGATTCTCGCACCCCGCACGTAGGGAGAGGGGGTACTCAGAGCCATGTTGGCGCCAAATGGCCTCAGGGCCAATTATGAAGCTCAGAACCGTGAAGAGGATCATTAATAACCCCATATACAGGTTTTCAGCGAAATTTTTCTCCTCGAGCAGTTCGAGTTTCAGCAAGAGTTTCCTCAATAGTGCTTCGAGAGCGCAGTAGTTAAATAGTAGGTCCGGTTCGTAAACTATTAGTATAGAATGAGCCCTTGAATGGGAAATATCCGTGTTGAATACATCATCATCACACACGCAGGAACACAAGGAGACGGGAATCCTAAAAATGCAAAGATTCGTCTCCAAGCGGATCCGATCCACGAACTTCCTCGCGCTTCGAGAACCCATCCCACTATCCAACCCACCATAAAAGTGAATCATTGAAGTAACTTCTATACCACCTCTATCCCGTACTTTCTCTTCGATTTTATTTTGCTCTCTTTTCGATACATAGTTAAGGAACGCCTCATAAACTACGCATGTTCAAAGTTACAGCAAGAATAGAGCTCAATATGATGGTTTGAATCGCCCTTTCTTGTGAAAAATTCTCCACTCATTTTTTTGGCTATCTCATAAACGAACAGCAAAACCGAAACCCATTTCTGTGATCCTTATATGGACCTCTACAATGAACCATTTTTGAAAAGTGCGCCACGACCTGAATGTCCTCCCTTGTTAGGCCCATGCCGACCCGCACAGGCTGTAGCTACCATGCAGTAACCACAGAACCATGGACCTCCCAACTACAAAAGCACGACCTTCATTTGGCGCACGTGCACAATACCATCGCACACCATGCACGCCCGCATGAACATGCTCGAACGGACATGGTGGGTAAGCAGCAGTCCAGCTCATGGTCAGCTCAAAGAACAAATCCATCCCCGGATACTGTGTCCTAGTGCAAGTACACAGTAGTTTTTGGACCACAATTAAGTCTCCCTGTCATATTGGGTCATACAACATAGGAAACGGTCAAGATAATCGTAATCTGTCTCGTAGTTGCGCGCGGCGGATAATGCGGCAGTGAGCGCGGCGATTCGAGCAAGATGTGCCTTAACGACAAGGAAACTGACATCCTTAAAAGCAGCGCCCGCGTTCAGATCTGATGAGTATGCGGCTCAGGTAGTAATAGCAAGGTAGCAAGAAACCTATTAGTGAAGAAAAATAAAAAAAACATGCAAAATGTCCTGTAAGGAGTTTCATATCGAACAGCGGTTGTACGTGCTTAAGACGAAGAGAAGGAGTTGTTGCACGAATTCTCACTTGTTGATTTCAGCTGTTTCCCCTTATCATCTCACTCTCACCACTCGACGTGGAGAGAAGCAGCAATGGAACAACCGCACCATCAGGCAACCTTTAGAAATGAAGGTGGGCGTCGTGGTCGCCAGGTGGGCGGGGCGGTCGACTCTTCACGAGCGATAGGCGCTATCCTTTCGCCTTTCTAAGATGCAAAACTAGTACATACTGCATCCTTATGGGGAGGGTTATGATATCCAGAAATGGCGTAGGAACATCAAGTGAACATGGGCGCTGCCTTCAATTGATGCTCGTTCGCGTTCTAGCGCTCTATCAAACAGGAAGAGTTGACATAAAATTTGTACACACACAGCTGTGAGCTACCAAGTTGCCGCGCGTGGCGCGACATTACCAGCCCCCGGCAAGTTACGATTGTCTTGTCACATGCCGTAGCCTTATAACTAGCCGGTCGGAAACACTTTCCTACAGGAGAACCCTCAGTATAGATGAAGGAAAAAGGTTGAATTTTTGAATTTGGATTTCCAACTTCCAACAGCTGCTGGGGGAACGGTTAGGACTCCACGAGAGGTCAGCCTGCCGCGGAGGTGCTCTCCGCGATGCTTTCACTATGTGTTTTTTTGCATAGTTCATGAGATTTCCAACCGTCTGCTTTATACTTGGCAGGTGTGAAGGCTATGAAAGGAATGGACCCCATATTCAACTACTAGTATAATACACACTAACTTTAGCATAGAAAGAATAATTAGAGAATACATCAGCAATCTACGAAAATTCTTTTCAATGGTGAATCCTTATTTTCGCCTCAATTGTAAGATATTGTAAGGTTTAAGATTCTCGGCCAGACGGTAAAAGTAGGTCTTATTGAAGAAATACAGCAACCCGTCGAATAAGTACAGCTGCCATTCAAAAATACTGTCGGCCCATTGAATATTCTGGTTTGAAAAAGTCCCAAGCAGGTTCGCCTGTTCGTGCCAGAAATATGTGAAGGGACGGGATCTTAATCGCACGACACGTTGCTCTAAAAAAAAATCAGTTGCAATCGCCGCGCGCGGCGAGGCGGGAACATGGCAGCCGTGACCTCTCGTGTAGTCCTAACCACTCCAGCTGCTGTCTGCCCCCCCCCTCTGCATTGGGCACTGACATCATCTCTGCCTACAAAAGTTCATCTCCACCAAGCTCATCGTAGTTCACCGCTTCTGCCATCAAAATGATGCGATATGGAAAGTTCCGCATTATATTAGTTGATCATTGATTAAAATAATAAGAATCCATGAGCAAGTTTTATGTAGCATTAAACCCTGCTGTCATATTCCTGTACCGGATGTTTGTAAGCGAAACAGGTTACTTGTCCCTAATAACAAGGTAAAGCGGTCGGAGGGCCTCCAATGACTCATCCACCAATTACACGAATTGCCAAACTGAAAACCTAGCGACAGCTCTTAAAAATACACAACACAACACACACACACACACACACACACACACAACACACACACACACACACACACACACACACACACGCACACACACACACCACACACACACACACAACACATACCACAGTCAATTCAAATTTAGTCAAAATTATTCTCTCAAAGAAGCATGTTCAGGGTACCACATCGTTGTGGGAAAGTTAGGGCGAGAAGTCGTACGGGAGAATTTTCTCCTATTGTTAATTTTTCCGTTTCGCGCGCACTTCCTCACCCCCTCTACTTCAACCTGATAGGGCGGTAAAGCAGTAAACCTATACCAGATAGTTAGTCGGAGGTGTTCACTCTCTTGCATCATTCGATTGCAAAATCTTGAGAAAATTTGGAAGATGTTAGATAGGTTTAGGAGTGGGTTCATAACGGATAGCCATTTCACCCACTCCGATGCTTCATCCTGAACTTGGCCCCTTTACGAATGGCTCGAGAAGGTGCTATGTGCCATGAAACTCGCTATGATAGGAAACTGTATAAAGTGACTGATATAAGGACATTCAAAGGACTTACGGAATCTTCGCGTGCTGTGGATCGACGAAAATCCGTGCACCCGATCGGGCGATTATCGCCATCGTGTACTGCGGATATTGCCCCAATTGACGAAACTCGACGATCGGCGTGAGTTTTTCATTTCATTCTTCTTCAAGTTCTAAGTCTAATACCTGAATAGTTGGAAGTATAAAATAAAATCAAACCGTTCAGTTCTGATTAATTTTCAATTGAAGAAAACATAGTGATTGAAAATGAATCGAGTCGTACAAAATGGATGGCTAGTGGATCAAATATTTCGGTTCCCACAATGATAGGTCTGCGTTCTTAAAGAAGGATCTCTAATATGCTGATAAAAGAATGGTATGTTCAGTCCCCAGTCCCTTATTCTATAGGAGCCCTCAAAATACCCACTAGTGATTTCGCTACATTTTTGTTGAAACAGATGCGAAAAGATTCGGTTCAAGATTGATTTGATCTGATGAGAGTGTGTGTGACCAAAGGATGTTACGCCTCTCTTAGGCATATTGACTGATTAGCCGTGTTAATGTTAAAAGGCTATGAGCAGTAAGCAATATTTTGAGCGAATTGTTGGAGAAGGAGGGGAGTTAATGGTAGAAGAGGCGGATATCAAGCAGAAATTTGGTATGAATTTCGATGAACAGAGTCGCGAAGAGAAAATAAATAATGTGGAGCCACCATCTTTGTTTTCAAGTGGAAATTATTCCAGCCGTAACCCTTGACGATCACATGGAAGCCCAGCAAGACGACTCAGCCCCTGAATGTGACATGCATGCCAGCATGATGAGCCTGCACAGTGCGCGCAGTTCGAGGGCAGGCAGCAGCGTCACCCTGCATGATCCCATGACTCAATCGCTCTACGGTAAGTGCCCTTTACAGAAGATCCTAGATCAGCATGTCTTATTCTGGTATTATGCATACTCAGAAGGGTCAACGGAGTTTCCATTGGTCACTCATTTAACCTTGTCATGACAGAGACAACCACCAACCCAGGGTTTTTAGGTCGAGCGATTGTCGACACAGTGATGCAGCCACAGATGGTCAGCTATGGGGACGCGTCAGATGAGGAGCGCCTTCCACCTCCACGAGATCCTCAGTCATTACGGGTTTCCAGGCTCAGTCTGATGAGCCAATCGGTCCATCCATCGTTGATGACCCAATCGATATATGAGCCAGCAACCGAGGATCGAGATGAGGAATGGGCCGATTTTAGGTTAGTGACAAACCGCTCTCTCTACGCTTTGTGTTTTTTCACAAAAATACCGGCATCAGAACTGAAAATAGTCGGAATCAGCCAGGTATGCTTCAGCCTTGAAGAAGACAGTCGGCCAATGTCAATGGATGCGATAGCGAGCCGAATGTCCATGTCGATGCATGAAGCACGACCACGTCCTGCCACCAGTTCGTACAGTCGAAGTGTCAGTGCTCCACGAAGACGTCTTCATCTTCGAAAAGAAACATCACGTAGTCCTGCTCGGGTAAGACTTCCTTATTTTCAAAGAAAGAAGCCCTAAAAGTCTCCCAAGAGAGTCTGAAGGGATATAGACAAGACATATTTTCTTTTATACACTCATCAAAACAGCAAGTTTCTATCATGCAGTAGGCGAACTAAACCTTCTGTTACAGGACATGCGTACTGAAAAAATCATGTCGGCAGTGTCTGTCCTGCTTGACGAGCTGGACGCCGATGGTCTGCGCGCCGTCATCGAACACGCTCAGGACCGCATGAAGAAACGATGGTGATTGTGAAGCTGTACAGTAAAGACCACTCATGTTCAATAGGAAAGATATTCCTCGCTTCTTTCACAGCTCATCTTTCTTTTTGCTCTTTTCGCAATCTCCTTTTGATTCCCTTTTACTCAGTACTCCATTGCCTTCATTCGTTTTGATAGCTTGCCAATTCTATATGCTCCAGGATACCCGCAAAAATGATATTCATCGCAACTATGTCCATTTTGGTCGGAACACCTTTAAACGATTCAAATTTCAATGGGTGTGTGACAAGAGAATCGTAATTCGCCGCGCTGTGGGTGTCGCGTGCGACATCGCGCCGCAATTGACGATGGTTGCAGGTAGATGGCGACAACAGGCAATTCAAAACCGAAAATGGTCATGAATGTCTACAATGACGGGGTCCACATAAAATCCGGTGCTCCAATCGACAGTCCGGTGCTCCTATCGCCGCGCGCGGCCGAGCGGTAAATTACGATTCTCTTGCCCGTATCCAAATTTCAATTGGTCAGTCATGTCGATCTGGTCAACAATCTTACCATATTCTACTGTTCTACTTCAACTCTCGGTGCTTAAGCTGCTTTCATGGAGACGATTCTCAATCTCCAAATGTAATCGCCTCATTATGTCGAGCTCTGCTTACTGTCGAGGTTAACTCAACCTTTTTTTCTCCCCAGTGGTGCTATATAAGGCCCTCACACAAGGTTCATTTGATGCTATCTATTGTGGTATAACTTATTCAACATAAAAACGGGCATTTTCACGGAAATTCTTCGTCATGCAGTGCCCATTAAGGGAAGAAAAATTCTGAACGTGCAGGATTTTCCATGCATGTACCTGCCAACCATTTACGTATGCCGCTGATCATGACTGTTTGGGATGAGGGGGAGAAGGGGGCTGCCATAGATTGATTTAAAGGCAAAGGGCACGATAAGTCCCCTAGGCATGTGAGATGAACACGTCGATCACCAAAGAATTCCGCGGGCCCTGGGGAAGCCTTACGTTATGCCTTTTCCAACGAGAAACGGCCTCTAAGCATCCTAGCAGAGCGTAACATATCAAGCCGCACCCCCTCCATAAATGACACGCCCACAAATGGCAGCACTGATTAGCAATTGATCACGGTCCGATCAGCTGTTTTCAACCCGCGGCTGAATGGCGCTTAGTTTTCCCTTCCTGAGATATCTTTCAGACGAGGTGAGTCGTACTGGTAGCGGAAATAAATCTTTCCTAGGCAGACTGCAAGGTTTTTCTGCAATAATGCCCGTTTTGGCGCATTAGACTTTTTTTTACATTTTTGACTTTTTCCACTTAATTCCCACAAATCTTCGGCGGCCGCCCTGATTTTTTCACAATCTTTGACGAGCGATGGTCTGTCTCAGGCGTAGACTTGGACACTTTCTGATTAAAGCGGTTAATAAGGTCCCTATTTCAGTCAGCGTTTTAGACCGTTTCGCCCCCTTTAGGTCTACTGTGCACTACAGAGCGCCTTTGCTCCCGTTTTGCGCAGAGTAGCGAATTATAGTAACCACTGCCTTGAAGTGTCACATCACAGACGAGCAGAGATGTCAACGTCAGGTTATAGGACAAAGGATAAAGTCTTGGCCCTTGATCAATCCGTTTTTGGGATGCGACGCGCATTCTACTTCCCTTCAGAGTCGCAGTGGCTTATTGAGTGTGATGCTTATTGAGTGCAGCAAGTTTACAGGAGTGTTTTTATTCTCCCGGACGGATCTGGCAATGGCAAACATTCACCGTCGATGGAGACCAGAAGCATTAGTTGGCCTGGGCGGGAGCCGACTCAGGATTTGACCAGTGAATCGCGCGCGTGCTAAACCTGCCACTTGCCACTATATGAGCCCCATCTAGGCCCCATATAGAATCTATCATAATCGTGGGGAAATACCACAAATGAAAAAGTGTCCGATTTCGACTTGGACGGATGGGAGGATAGGGACGATGTGTCCGACGAAGAGCGCCGTTTACGAGAGCTATAGTAAAGAACTAAATTAGAGTATGGATCAATATGTTCAAAGTGTGCCTTGTAGAAACAATGGTGTATTCCACTGTAAAATCACTAGGGTGAGTCAGCCAAGTACGAGCCAGCATTTTACCCTCCGTCCACCTTTGGAAGAAATGACCTGGTTGGCCCAAATGAGGTTTATTCCGAGCTTCGCGTACGTGCGGTGGCCACGGCTCCGCTTTCATAACTACAGGGGGAGGGGCAAAAAAAAGTCATTTTGCCTCCATGACATTCAAGGCTCTATAAGTTACACTTAATTGAATTTTTATCGGACATTTTTACTATCGTATTAAAGAGCACATTAAATACTATAATACTCCGCCACAGCCTTCTGGAGGAGCGCCATCGAGAGATTCGGCCGCGCGAAAAAGAGTGGGTACCGGAGTTGAGCGAGATCGTTGATGTCTCCGCCACTGTAGACCACCCTGTTGAGCTCCGCCCGAACCGAGTAATTGAGGGGGTTTAGTTCAGGACCCCTGCTTAAATACTCCATCTTTTCCAGGTACTCAACATTCTTCCATTCTAAGTAGGCGAAAGTTTTTCCAACGCCCTTCGATTAAATGTGTTGTCACCCAATCCTGTAGCAGTACAAAGTTTCCAAGAAGGTACGGGTGACGATGAAGATGGGATATTCTCCTCGAGTTGCTCGATGTAGGGGATATTCTCCTCGAGTTGCTCGATGTAGCCACCAGCGCACACCCTCAGTCTGGGACCCACGGAGAAAATATTGGTCTGTTCATTCCAGGTACGGTCGGTCCACACCATCAACCCGCGCCTTGGTGAATGGGGTGGAGATGATGTCCTTGACCGTAGCGACGTTGGCGGAGCTGCTCGATGTTTGCTCTTGCAGATCAAGAGTACTGGTCTCCAGCTATCCATGGGTGATTCCATTCAAGAAGTTCCGCAGCTGTTAGGAGGCCACGTGAATTCCAAAGGCGTTCTCCACTTAGGTCGCGACTGGAGATGACTTCATATTTTGGTGTACATGAAGGTGAATGGCGGCAGCCGGCTCCTGCTTATAGAGGAAGATCTTGGGCATCTTCCGCCCTGGTACTCATATCCACTTCCTCTGTCTGGGCTGCGAAAACTTCGCTCATATGTGACTCGGCAGGAATGACTTTTTTTTGCCCCCCCCCCTGTACACATACTCTACGAGGAAGGGTTTCCCATGGAAACCGATTTGCAGATCTCAAGTATACCCGTGCCCGTGTTCTGCTAACCCTGCAGAAATGAAGAGCAGCTTGTTATAATGTTTTAGAAACTACAGTGATCGCGCTCCGGCTAAGGTTACCGCTTCGTACCATATTTAAGCATTTCATAAACAGTAAGTAATGGGCAGTAAATGAAATCACGGCGATCAAGGCAAACTTGGGAAGGCGGTAACATGCCATCTGCGGCCAGGAAGGGATTTTATAACAGACCGGGTGGGGATGGAAAATGGCAAACCGATTAGGAACTTCACCAGGCCCTGCAGAGCACTGTTGAATGGACGCTAGCGCGGCATTCAGTAGGTGGACCAGTACCGGCTTGCAGGGCAGGGCGAATGGGCGAAAGTGCGCTACAGCAAAACAAGGCGTGACTCTCGCGGCAAAAGGGATATCCACAATAAGTGGGGACACGGCGTTCATGGCAAAAAAAGAACTTCCTCAGAGCAGGTTATGGTTTCATGCACAAATTCGCCATGAAATGGGTGGAAAATGGGATAGCGTTCCATATTGCAGGGATTTTTGACTGCCTTTATACATAATCGGAAAATTATATGGTGAATCGGTGACCATACTGGTTTATATGTTAGACGAGGGAAACTTTCTTATAAAGTTGGTCTAGGAAACGGATTTCCCATTAGCATGCAGAACAAGCCCATCATTTCCCCCACAACGTTCCCCTTCTGCAAGAAACTTCAATAAACATTCAGCGCAGCGCTTCTTTCATATGAAACATCCAACGTTTCCTTCAAGTTCCCTCTCAGCTTCCACACTTTCCGGTTTTGGATGAGTTCCGGCCTGTCTTCTATAATGACACATTGATCATGCAGCTTTCATTCGACCAGTAGTAGTCGCACTGTTTTTCTGGGTCAAGAAAAGTAGCAGCACGTTGAGTGATGATAGACTTGTAGGAACTGGGGACTAGTAACAATAGTTGGGCTGTTACGGAATTACACAACATCGCTGAATGACCAAGGCCGACTTTCGAGGCAGAAGATTTTCAGAACATAATTTTTTACGGACCCTGCCGAGTTCATTCTGGCTGGACTTGTCAACGGGAAAAGAGCCCAGGTGGAACTTATCATTTTCTGCAGAAAGTGGTCTGGAGCTGCCCTATTTCGTGGTGGCATTGAAAGTGATAACAGATGCTTATCTCGATTTGGAGCTTTATGATTAGAGAAGATGCCATGGTAGCACGGCATTGTTAGGCGACTCGTTGGGAGCTTTATAATAACAAATTCCCTTGTATCAAACAGTCTACATCCCGCTTGAAAAGTTCTTGCATTGAGGCACTCCTACAACCTGGACAAAGGAATTTGCAGAATGAAAACAGACCTTTTCTGGCAACTGCGGAGGGCAGAAGGTACGCCATGGTAGCAAAGAGCGTGCCACTCACACAAAGTAGAAAGCAGGACAACGGGTCGATTCAGAAAAAAGGGGATCGTGCTGAGTGGATGGCTGCCTAGCAGCGCATGTGTGTCGTTTCCCCCCCCCCCCATCCCCAGTTGTGAAGTGCACAGAGGAACTCCACAGCAGAGGAGGAGGGGGGGGGGCACGATACACATGTAGTGGGAAGGGTGACATCGTTCAGTAGCTGAACGGTGCAGGATAGTGAGGATTAAACAGAAACGCGACATTTATGGCAAGCAGGAGGCTCCGCGGGGCCACAGCAGACAGAGCAATGTTGAGTGTTAACTGTGAGCTACAGGCAAGAGTGGAACTCATTACAGGTGGGGTCAAACGCTCTCTCTCTCTGACTCTTCCTAATGGTAAGGAGCATTTATGGTTTTCACCGGAAGACGAAGATTGGTAATTGCAAAGTAAGCTCCTTTAGTAGCTCGTTGGGCATGCAAGACAAAGTCGCAATGGCGAAAGTGTGGTATACATTTCAAACAGCCAATCAGACAGGCAAAACACGGGAGTTGGCCTGGCTTCCATGGCAAAAGGGTATTCCCAAGTGGGAACACGGCGTCCGTCACAGAAGAGTTCCCAGAGCACGCCATGCTCTTAACGGGGAAATTCCCCATGAAATAGCCGGGTACTGAAATGGCTGTACATTGTTGCGGGCGTTTCCAAGTATTTTCGGCATTCATGCTGGGTGTGCCGGGTGACCACAAGGATAATTTATAATGTTGAAAATTCATCACAGAGTGGAAGATGAACAATGAACTTTGAGTTCACATTTTGAAAGTAGGCATATTGGGTAGCTCCCACAGGTGAAAAGCGTTAATCATTCAACTAGTGCAATCCCCGGGAAAGTTCACAATGCACTCATCTTCAACCCAGTCAACAATTGCTAAGAACTGTCAAAGCATTTGTATATATATATTCAGTCCGTACAGTGCATCACGGAAACAAAAAAGGAAACGGCGTCGCCTTGTCCCCTCCTTCCCAGAATAACCCAGATAAAACTGTTCATCCGTTCTAGAGTACCTATGCCTCATCCAAAACAGACCTGTTCCCATTTCCTGCTACCGAACAAATCCACTTATCCAACGAGTGACCTTCTACCGGCTCCGCCCTCATATTTACGATCGACACGGTGAGATTGCGTTCTTGGGGGTTGCAACTCACACTCGCGTGCACTTTCGCGATGTTGTGGCCGCTGGTCCTTATTTTCGTGAAGGTTAGTGCCTATCTTATACTTCAAGGCTTTATTATAAAATCGTCTTTGTCGCACCAATTTTATTCGATCGTCTTCAAACAAACATCCACTGGAAAGTTGGCTCTGGACTAGGTTCATATTACGGCCTTAATAATGAGCAATACCCCTAGGATTTTCGTGGTAATATGGGAGAATAATAAGTTTTTACGATGCTTTGTAGTTATTTCTACCCAATCCTCATTACTCCGCTGCCCCTTTTCCTTCGTCTTTTCTTCGAGAGAAGAGTGCGAAAGTTCCGAAATTTACTTCAGCCTGGCGCTGTTACACTGCACCTTAGCTAAATGTCCTCGGCAAGTTCAGTCATCTTTCCCTCAAAAAAGGCCGCCCAATTCCAGGGGAATGGTGTCTCATCCTGCCATTTATAAATTCTCGCCTCATCGCTCCCAGAACTATCGGCGCCAGCGTCTAAAACAGTTCGTACCACAGCGTTTTTGCCTCTAGACCTCACTGGCCCAGGGCCTCTCGTGACAAAACCTTTTTGAGAGATCGAGGCCGATCTAAAACTACTGCGGTCTGCAATTACTCTGGTGACCCCGTTCATCAAACCTAACCTACCAATATAATTATGAGTGATTGGCCTCATTCTTTACCCGCTCTTGAACATTTTTAGCCATTACACATTGAATGAATTCATCTATGTAAGCAAAGGAGGCTTCAGCTGAAGCTGCCATTGGCGTTAAGGCCGGAAAACACCCGATCAAAACATTTTGGCGCATTGCCCACTCCAATTCTCAACTCATAGCTGCAATTATCTCTTAGGTTCACTTAGGTCTTCATGGTGTTTGACTGATTTCTATAGCTGACCCTTTCACCTTTCACTTTGTGAAGCTTTCGATGTCGTTAGACTGCTCGTGGGACATGATAGTACCAGAATTGCTCCACCAATACGACTACAAACTGCTGTAGAACACTTTTTTGCACTTGGAAATAGTCTAGAAGGACTTTCAACGCAGGTAACCCCACTCATGGAATTCTTGAAGAAGTCTTAGGGATGAAGCGAACCTCACAACATCTAGTACTTCCTCTTATTGAATGAAATCATGTCCCTATCTACTGTTTTGATGAGTTTTGATTGAAATTGTTTTGTCAGAGTTTCAAATGCCCTTAGACACTTAATGGAGCCATGGCCTTGTACTGGCGATGTCGCGGGCAGCCACTTGAGACAATTCTCGGAATGAAGGAGAAGACGGCGCGGGGCATGTCAGTCTGAGGAAAGGTGGTAGTCGGAAGAGGTTGCAAAAGGTCGACCCTCGTAACCTTGGCAGACGAACCCCTACTGTGGACGTCGAGCACATCCTTATCGCATTCCCGATCAGTTACCCACCTCTATAACTCGATGGTCTCTCTGCTTCTGTTTCGGTGAACAGCAAACCTCACACTTTCATAAGAACTGCATTTGGGGAATGATTTCTTTCAAATTAGATAAGGGAGAAAGGAACAATTTAGCAAAAAGATATGTCCTGAAATCCCATTAATAATTCCGCCATTAGACAAGTCTGCGCGAGCACTCAATGGGACGCTGTAAGTTGAAACCAATAATTATTCCGGAAAATTTAATTAGAGAGCAACATCCCTGAAAGATGTGACTAGTGAAGGGGAGATGATCGAATAAATGATGAGAGCATGGATTAGAGAAATTTGAAAATTTGAATAAGAAGAAGAGAAGGCTCTACGAGAAGAAAGCTCACAAGGAAGAGTTTAATGTAGAGATGAACAAAGGAAACCTGATTCGAATCCGGCAGAGGGCTTCAGGGGTCTACGAACACAGCCTGATGTTCGACTACTTTTGTCACTTCTCGTTTCACTAACAAAACTTGAGTGACTTTTTTATATCACAGAGTCGTTCGCTCAACTTTCCTCACGAATAGCCTTCTCTTGTTGTTGTTGTTGTTTGCTCGAAACTTCTGCTGTGTGGTCCCTCAACATGTTCTTTTCATGGCCACTCCTTCCAGAAGTTTTTCCTCCCTATGAAACTTTCCTGAAAATTTAATTGGCTTCATTTTACAATGCCCATTTATGGTTAACGATCGTATACGCGGTGACCGTGACTCCACGCCAAGTTATCTCACGGCGGACTTATCAGGAACTAAAACCAATGTTTGGAATCTCATCGCTGCTCTACAAATCCTTAAGGATATCTACATAATTCGTCAGAATAGGAAAGATGCGGAGACTTTTTATGGTGTCCTCCCTACAATCTTCGGTGCACATTGTGCTAGTTCAACATTGAATTGTTCCAGCAATGTTACGCAAAACTCTCGATGATTTTTGGGTAACACATTTGGTAGGTGGGGGTCTTATCCGCTGCTTTGTGATAACAACATGTGTTTTTAACCCTAGCAACTCTTTTTCTTTTCTTCTGACAGAACTTTTGATTACCCTCCAGCTATAGGCAGGTAGCTTCAAGGGACTATGTCGGCTCCACGGCGTATCCTGATGCTGGGGAGAACTTCTGCAAAATACGACCCCTCCAAACTTTCTCATCCGCTACGACCTTCTCGCACATCCAACATTTTTCCAACCAGCGCAGAAGGGGATGAAACTAAGGAATAGCAGTTTTGCGGCAACGCCAGCTGATGGGTGCGGTGCACTTCGTTGAGATATCGTTGAAAACTTTCTTCATTACCCTAGGTTCACTTCCCCGTGGGTTGTCTCCTCTGTTTGCGCTTTTACGTGAGCAGAAACAGCGAAACGATGACAGAGCCGCTCACCACTCATTACTCCGCCCACATGAGGATGAGTGACATTTGTCCGCTTCTTTCAAATTATGCTGCAATCAGTGCCTTCAAGCGCCGTTTCAAATAGTCTCTAAGAAGTACTTTTTGGCTCAGGCTGACCCTGCGGATGTTCCTCCTCGGCGCACTGTTGGAGAACACAACGCGCTACGTACCCTGGTCGTCTCAGCTGTAGCAATGTAGCCCTTTCAGTAGATCTAATAATGGCAATTTTCAAGTGCGACGATGGTTACTTTTATGCTCAACGGGATCTCCAACGGTGAGGAATGTTCTCACCCTCAGTGAAGGATCAGGGGCAGGAGGGGGGGGAATAGCTAGCGGGCACTAATCAGCTTATTGTGGGTATTTTATACTGACTGCTTTATAGATGGGGTGGCTCAGGACGAGGTGAACGAGTGTTTTGACCTTATGGATGGGAGCGATGCGTGCACAACAAGTGTGTGCGCGAATGCCCTACTTTGCCGGCTCTTTTTCCCCAGTGTACAAGTGAGGCATGAGGCGGAAGTAACCATTTCATAAGGTCTTCCAAACCCAGCAAAGTAATACTGTCGGCTCGGGGACAAAAGAGAGCTCATCAGCAAGTTTTTCTGGGCTTCCGCGAAAGTGATGGGAGGGAACGAGAAGAAGTACTTGGTGGGAACGCCACGCGAAATTATGTCGCAACGCAACCCCACCAATACATCTACTTCGAAGTACAAGAATGCTGAGTTATGAGCAAAAGTCACACCTCAGGCGAGATTCGAACCCGTCTCTCCTGCAGACCGAGCGATTACGTCATCTACTGCGCCACCGGGGCCGCTCCTACCCTATCTGATCGGTGGTTCTTGTGCCAGAGCCCTGAAGTACCCACATGTTTCATGCGATTATTCCAAGCAGTTTCTGCGTGCCAACATGCATAACTTTTGACAATGTAGCCAGCTCTACGGATATAAAAGATGCACCACAGCGAGCGGACAATTTTGTTTGCGGGCCAAGAAGGATTGAGGTCGAAAGGCTATGTCTCGTGAATATTAGGAACTTAGGATGACACAGACCATATGGAAATTTTGGCGAGCGAAACAATCCTGCGCACAAAATCTCTAGACTGTTCAAAATCTTATCAGAAATTCAGAAGGGTTGGCAGAGGAAAATGCCCGCTAATTGCAAGGGAGGTACTCTCTACCTGCACCCCTATTCCGAGGGTTAGCCTTTCAGTTCAATCATCTGGAACATTCGAAATACAGAAGTTTCGATACTTGTCTGATCCCAAGGATTTGGTCAGAGTAGACTCACATGTTTTCAAATCAGTACGTAACGAATACTAGTAGAACGAGCCGGACGCCTCTCCGCATTCTCCTCCTGCCGTTGCCTGAACTCCTTCCACACAACCATTACCCGTACAGACGATTTCCAAATATGCGACTGGTTCTACGAACGCGGTTTTACCTCAAATTAGAACGACCTTCGCATCCAAGCGTCGCCAGTCCCACAAAAACCACCAAAATTGAGTCTTCCGCTCACAAGCAATCAACCTTCCAGTCACTGCAAAAATGGCCTTCCTTCTGAGCAAAACTCTTTGCCATGGCGAGTCACCCACAAGATTGAACTCTTGCACTTTCACATGAAGTTTGGGGGCATAGAAATCCTTGAAGGATTGCTCATAACTAGTTTCTTCCTCCAATCAATTTATTTCCAGGCAAGAACCGTTGAAGCGAAAACCCTGGACAACAGACTAATCGGTGCGTTTTCCTCGATTATTTGATTTGAAGGTATCCTCTATTTATGATGAAGATCAGCCTGAATAACAAGATGAAACAGAAGCATGGGGTCAAGTATGAACACAAGGAGTTCGCTCCGAAAGTGTTCTTGTTTGAGAGGGGCACGCAAAATGCAATTTCCAGTAATAGAGTCTTTTATCCCTCATTCCGCTGGATAACTGTGATGCACAAAACTTGCACAACAAACCTCAACCTCACACCAACAAAACTTCACGATAGCTGGTGGCGGAGAAATGGGCGGAAACTTACAACCATTGTGCCTCCCTTACTGCTGCGCCCCTCCCAGTGCATAAAGCGCAATGCATGTGATTTCCGTCCTGTTCCACTGCATACCCTGTTGATGCAGACTATTAGTGAACTCAGAAATTGACCTTCGATGTCATGCCTGCACTTGTCAACTGCCTTCTGGAAACGTGAAGTAAGGAACTGTTAGGAAAAATATAAAAGGGAATATCAAATAATTACACTGAAAATAAGCGTAAAAAATTCATGGAAATCCCTCGCCTTCTTGATGGATTCTTGGTCGGCCGCTTCATAGTACTAGGAGAGACCAGCCCACAGGTTCCCTTTGATTGAAAGCTCACGATAGGAAATTCTAAGAATTTTCAGACGTACCGAAAGTGACATGCGGTCCGGACGCTATTCGGGTGAAAGGTGAAAGCGAAGATGTCTTTGAAGGCCAGGTGAGTCTTGCTGGTGTTATTCCCCTTCCAATTGGTGAGTTCATCACATGTAATGCCCCCGTAGAGATGAAGAGTTTCAGAGAGATTGAAGACAGAGTCATGTACACAGAAGTTCTTCATGACTACACTCACTCACCTTAAGAATCTTGTTCACTCACCTTGAGAAGTCGATGACAAAATCTGAGACGTAAGAAATAAGAACAGTGAGAAAGCCATACCACAATCCGGCAGCCTCGTAGTCAAGTAGACATGACCGTCAGACTAGACCGGTTATAGCACACTGCTCAGTTGCTTACAGCTGAGGATAATCGCCAGTGCATTCTAAAAGTATAAAGTCCTCAAAACGATGGGGGGAACACGATGAGGGCATATGCGGCACCTGGAAACGACCTTCGTGGGCAAACTTCTTTGAATGTCCTCTAAATCTCTAGACCATGGGATGATCGACACCAATTTCTACCCCTGCTCTCCGAGGCAAGTTTCTTTTGGATGACCTTTTCTCTGACGGCACCGCTAGAACAACAAATTAAGCTGCGTTTATACTTTGCGGCAGCGTAGCGCGTAGCGCAGCGTAGCGTAGCGCTTCCAGCGTACGCCAGCGGCAGTGTCGGGGAAAGGATAGATATCGATCTGGCGTTCCCGCTGGCGTACGCTGGAAGCGCTACGCTACGCTGCGCTACGCTACGCTACGCTGCCGCAAAGTATAAACGCAGCCTTAGGTGGTGTTTGCGACACGTGCAGGGCCGGGGCATCGAAGCCATGATTGAAGAGATCAAGGCCAATAAGCTCTCCATTCCGGGCTAGGGTGGTTAGGGACAGATTCGTGCTATCATAAGGGGATAAAAAATGGTGTCGATATGTGCCTCGGTTAAAATAGGATTGACAATGTCGATAGTTCTTTAGAACCTCTCAACTTTCGACTGATTAATTATGTGAATATATTGCTGACCAGCCCTAGTAAATGTAGTGACTCTTTCCTTTTATTGAAGCAAGGCAATTGCAAAACCCGAACGACATCTTGATCCCCTCTTTCTATAGGTCCCATTCACATTTTATACAAGACTCTGAAATATCCGACAGTTTAATTAACCTGCTTTCTCAGATTTTCATCAAAAATCAACGGCGTTCAACGGATTGCTTCGTCGTTTATTCGGCTGAAGAGAACTCGACCACGCCAGAATTTACTCTATCACTCACTCGACTGTCGTCTTGTGGCATTGACATAAGGAGAAATGTAAGTGTTAATTGAGTTTTGAAGAACAGAGTCCTTCGAAAGCAACTTGTCAACATTAAAGAACAACATGCAATTTTGGTGTAGTATGCAATTCTCAAACCAGGGGAAAAGTCACCACTCGTGGCGGCTGAAACAGTGCCTTATTTATGGGCCTACTTCCTAGTCCGACAACGAGAATGGCTATCGATCTGACTGACGAAGTAATCAATTTTCGTAATGGGGTACTGAGGTGAGAGTCAAAAACTTGAAGCCCCATATATGCTGCCACCTCCTTGTTCAAAAAATTGAAGGCAGGGCCTAATACCTACTGAAGATGTGGGTCTATTCATCTGTCGTCCTGATGATCATCAAATTGCGCGAGCGGACAGCAGTAACGTATTTACTCGTCCCCGCTGCAAGCCAGAGTGGTCCAGTGGATTTTCCAACACAAGCAGTTTAACAAGCCATGAGATAAAGTCGGCAATCGCTTCACCCAATGATCTCCACTATTCTGCACGACCTGTCAAGCTCACCTGATCTTAGTTAGTTGACAAATGAAATTTCTGAATGCGGTGTATTCGGTACTTGCTCGGTAAATTAGTCACTGAGTATCTACTCAGTGCAGGCCACACGCGTCACGGCAACAGGGACCTCCACATGTAGAGTGGAGCGGCACCAGGGGGGCAATGCTGAAGCGGACAGGCACACGGCGTCCGCCAAAGGAGACTCTCCTAGTAGATGTCCGGACGCACGGCAAGCGTGGTAGCAGGGACGGCAATGCTGGCAGTGGGAACGACCAGCACGGGCGACAGTCAGGCAACAGCTCCACGAAGTTAAGATTGAGCACGGCACGCAGGGCAATGTGAGCCGGACTGGCGCACATCGGGCGTCCAACTGCAAAGACTCACAGTAGATCGTGAGCACGGCAGGCAGCGCAAGCTGAGTGGGGAACGGCCACACGGGGTCCACGGCAACAGTACTCACAGCGTAGATTGGCTCGGAGCACGAGCACCAGAGGCAATGCGAAGCGGGACGGCCACACGGTCCCGCAAAAGGGACAAAAGTAGGTATGGGAGCCGGAAGCAGGCCAAATGTCCTCGAGTGAGTACGCCACACGGCGTTCCACTTGCTAAGGGACATCACAGTAGAGGTGAGCAGGCACGCGGAGCGGCAATGGCTGTACGGGACGCCACACGTCCGTCACGGCAAAAGGGACTCCACAGTAGATGGGAGCACGGCAAGCAGGGCAATGCTGAAAGGGGACGGCCACACGGCGTCCACGGCAAAAGGGACTCCACAGTAGATGGGAGCACGGCAAGCAGGGCAATGCTGAGTGGGACGGCCACACGGCGTCCACGGCAAAAGGGACTCCACAGTAGATGGGAGCAAGGGCACAGTCAGAGGCAATGCTGAGTGGGGACGGCCACACGGCGTCCACGGCAAAAGGGACTCCACAGTAGATGGGAGCACGGCACGCAGGGCAATGCTGAGCGGGGACGGCCACGTCCGTCACAGAAAAAGGATAACTCAGAGTTAGATACGCGAGTACGCAGCAGGCAATGTGAGTGGGGACGGGCTTGCACACGCTCACGGCATAAAGGAGAACGCCCTTTGGAATCCTGAACCAGTAAGGATGGGCCTGAGCAGCGGCAAGCAGGAGACAAATGCCTGAAAGGGAGCCCGGCCACACGGTCGTCCACGGCAAAAAGACCTCACAGTAGATGTGAGATGCACGGCAAGGCTATCGGCAATGCGAGTGGTGGAACGCCACACGCTTCCACGGCCGGGGCGGGGGGGGGACACAGGACTCCACAGAGATGGAGCACGGACGCAGCGGCAAGCTGAGCGGGCGGCATCATCGGCTGATCACGGCAAAGGGGACTCCACGGTAGTGATGCGAGCACGGCAAGAGGCGGCAAATGCTGAGTGGGATCGGCCAATCGGCGGTCCACGGAGACAGGTGACTCCGAGTAGAATGCGGAGCAGAACGCAGCGGGCAATGCTGAAGGGGACGGCCACACGGCGTCCACGGCAAAAGGGACTCCACAGTAGATGGGAGCACGGCAAGCAGGGCAATGCTGAGTGGGGACGGCCACACGGCGTCCACGGCAAAGGGACTCCACAGTAGATGGGAGCACGGCAAGCAGGGCAATGCTGAGTGGGGACGGCCACACGGCGTCCACGGCAAAGGGACTCCACAGTAGATGGGAGCACGGCAAGCAGGGCAATGCTGAGTGGGGACGGCCACACGGCGTCCACGGCAAAAGGGACTCCACAGTAGATGGGAGCACGGCAAGCAGGGCAATGCTGAGTGGGGACGGCCACACGGCGTCCACGGCAAAAGGGACTCCACAGTAGATGGGAGCACGGCAAGCAGGGCAATGCTGAGTGGGGACGGCCACACGGCGTCCACGGCAAAAGGGACTCCACAGTAGATGGGAGCACGGCAAGCAGGGCAATGCTGAGTGGGGATGGCCACACGGCGTCCACGGCAACATTGACTCCACAGTAGGGCAGCACGGCACGCAGGGCAATGCAGACCAGGAAAGGTCAACAGGTCATTCGTAATGTGGTGTACTCGCCTTGAGACGATGAACTCAAAACTATCTTCAAAATTTGCGGAACGATTCTCTGAGCGGAGTTATGGAGGTTTTTCTTTACTGTTTTTCTTCTTCGGGCGCGCTGGCGCCGAAGCGTTGGCACCTGTGGCGCGACTTACAGCGCTTCACGAAATAGGTATCATATTTGTGTTCAGGGGTCAAATAACCCCTGGAGACGGCACCTTAGCGAAATCTGAGATTCTAACTCAGCTTCGAAAAAATGGGGTTGGGTTAGCCATGGCTGACTAGGTAGCCAACAGCGATAAACTCTTCAGTCGTGTCTTTTCGGATAGAACAATACCTAGCTCACTTATTCGTGCCATCTTCATCATTTTCCTTGTTCGGAAATTCCATCTCGAGACCATTCATCGATGGTAGATGAGCTCTAGTCTGCTGCTAATTACCCATAGAATAGCCCACATTTTCCAAGTTAGGTCGAAATATCAGATTCGGCTAGAAACTTGTTCCAGAGGTAATTTGACCCGCTGAACATAAATATCATGGTATTTCATTGCAAAAACCCTTGTTACATGTCGCCATGTCCGGCTTTCGATGAACCTCCGCATAATCGTTGAATATTTATTTGCTTTCAAACTTCACACGAGGTTGGTATACACAGTGAACGGCTAACGTTTCGGCACGATTGCCTTCTTCGGAGCCTGGAAGTGGAAATCAATTTATGATTTAAACGATCAAATGTCATACTACCCTACGAGACCTTCGAGACCCCCTAACCCATCACATAATTCATAGGGAAAACCAACTACCGTACCTCTGAGATCACGAGATCAGCTGGCGTTCGATGATATGGTTGCTTATCGCCCGTGATCGCATCCAGGTTCCGGTAGGAAAGCTAACCTTACATAGGGGTTAGCTCGTGTGCTTGTCCCTCTTGTAACATGTGTTACGAGAGGGACAAGCACAAGCTCTCCTTCTTGCCACATTGGGTCTACAGTTTCGAAAAAAAAAACCGATCGCAGGTTCCCTTAGAGGTAGTGCAGGCGAGCAGAGATGTTAGAAGCTTTGTCGGCCATGTTCTTGGAACAAATGCAAAACAGGCGACCTTCCAGGAACCGATCCCACGACATCTCGCCTAGGGAACCGCTCGCTATAAGTGGTCTCTACTACCACGTTTCACACTACACCAGACATTTATGTAAAGACGCTTGAACGTTTCCTCGCGATAGCATGTAAAACAACCACGCGGGGATAAATCCCTCCATAACTCCGCTCAGAGAATCGTTCCGCAAATTCTGAAGACAGATTTGAGTTCACCGTCTCAAGACGCGTACAACGGTATGCACCTCATTGGAAATGGCTGGGCTGATCTTTTGACCTATCCTGGTGAGTGGGGATGGCCACACGGCGTCTACGGCAACAGGGACTCCACACTAGAATGGGAGCATGGCAAGCAAGGCAATGCTGAGTGGTGGACGGCCACACGGTGTCCACGGCAACATTGATTCCAACAGGGACTTTCTCAAAATCGTGAAAGAATACATCTGTTTTACTCGTATCGTACTGGTAGAGCGAAATTGGTGTGTCGTTTTGACACTCTATTTCACCCATCCCGTGCTGTACGCTACTCCACGACAGACGGCAACAAGGCAACATTTGCAGAAAAGAACTTTCCCAGAAGAGCAAGGGTACAGGGCAAGAAACGCATGCAGTGATTAGCTGAAAGATACAAAACCTTTCAAAAAAAAGCAGTCAGGTCCGTCAGAGCTAGGCTATGTAACACTTTCGCGACTCGGAAGTGTGGAACAAGGTTTCCTACTCACACATATCTCCACCTCACTATTTCAGAAGACACTCATTACAAGTGTGACACAATAGAAGGATGTCTCTATTTTGTCAATGATAAACGGGAATGAGTACATTCACCTTATACGTTGATTTTATTGAACATTTGGTGCTAAGGAATGAGATTCTCCTTGTCTCCAAAAAATTCCAAAACTTGCAGCCGACGAAAGGTCTCGAGCTCTTCTCCGTGTTCGTTTTCGCCTTCCACCCGTCATTTGTAACAGCCGGTGACCGAGCTTTCGCCGTTCACTGCCTCTTCCAACAGGATCAAATCACCGTATCAGCTCGATTTGACTTTATAAGGTTTGTTGAATAGAAGTGTAATAGAGGGAGAAAGGATAAAGCCTTCGCCGTTGATCAATCCCTTTGTGGGATGCGGCACGCATTCTACTTCCATTCAGAATCGTAGTGGCTTATTGAATGCGATGTGGCCTATACAATGACTTGCGGGGGCCAGCCGATGTACAAGTCAGTGTTTTATCCTCCCAGACGAATCTGGTACCAATTTACCGTCCCCGGAGGGTAGAAGGCTTGGTTGGCCTGGGCGGGAGTCGACCCGGGATTTCAACCCAAGACTGTGCGAGTAAAGAGCGTACCACTTGCCACTACATCACCTCCACTACAGAAGAATAATGGAGGGGTGCGTCCATCATTTTCTCTTTCTCATGCTTTCGGCTTCTCTCTAATGTAGGTTGTATTCGGGTCCAAAGTTTCTACATCAGTTGGCCCTCGCTTGTTGTTGCAAAGGGCCGTGTATGGTCGTTGGCCAACCAGTGTACAACCTACTTCTACCCTTCAGTTTTTTGAAAAATCTCAGATTATCCAAGCTCGCAGGGGATTATTGGTTCGAGTGGGTTTCGACTCAGAGTTAATTTTCCGCACCATGCATGGGACTGCTGCTCACTTACTATTACCCACTTGCCGTAGGTTTGCTCAAACTTTCAATATTTCTATATTAAATGCAGCAGCCACCGCATAACATTCCGAGAGTACTTCCATATCTAAACAACCTGTAGTGGTTTCAGTGACATCGTGCCGAAAGTAGTACATGGTGCCACATCGTCACAACCGAAAGTCGAGTTCAAAATAGTGCAGGGAAGAGTCCCGACTGCGGCTAAAATCGCTGGCCAAGTGCCAGTAGGACAACCTTTAATGTTGATGTGGACTCTTGATGAAGCATCCAGTGAGTGTTCTTTCTCCATATGTCTAACAAATGTAATAATAATGTAATGGATCTCGCCTATTTTCTGAAGATTCCCCTACTGTGGAAATACTTAGTGTCCTTATTAAAAATCAAATAATCCATGTTTGGAGGAGCACAAACATTTATTTTGATGTGGCCAATTACATGTGTAAGCCCCATCACCCATTGGCAGGTTATAGATAGAGAGCTCCATATGTTTGATGAACCTTCTGTGCCCTCCTCACCAGAGCGCGCCTAATGATCCTGTTGGCGTCCTGATATGACACAGTTAATGAGCGCCCTAACGAAGCAGGAGCAATTGCTATGGGTTTCTGCCTATCTAGTAATCGTGGTGCTTCTTTGAGCCGGCTATTTGAGACGGGACTGTCATATTCCAAGGGATATCCGAATGAGAACTTTCCTAAAATGTACAACCTCCAAGCCCGTCGAATAGTGGAACAAAAAGATGGAACTTCTTCAAACGTTTTGACGGTGCTCGCCCAAACTCTATGCTGCCTTCTAAACTAGCGAATGGTAATGCGATAGTTGCATTCAGTGGCATTGAGGTTTCAGGTGGAGGAAGTACAGTGAGGGAGTTCGCAACCGAAAAAAAAAACGGGAGGGAACAGAGTGGACTTGCACTTGTATATTCTCCACGTCAACTAAGGAGCACTTGATGGCGCCATGAAAGGTCATCGTCAGCGAATTCTCGGCTTATTGGCCACTTGACGAGCGAACAATTGCCGATAATTTGTAGACCGTGTATGTACGGACCAGCCTTGAAACGATCAACCACATGACATATGCCGTACGGAGGCTCCCCAGGACAACGACCTTCTCAGGAATCCATGTAAAGAGAAAAAAGTACAGTATTATTCTTTCCAGGTTAGCATGGCCGTTCCTTTTCGGGAGCCTTCGCTACACAGTGAAAAGGGATTTCTCGCAACAAAACCAGGTCAAAAGCCAGCACTAATGAGACCTAACTTCAGAGCTTTATGGACTGCGAATGCTTGACTGTACTGCGGAGACAAACGACAGACGTGGAATGAGCATCATCAAACATGGCTGTACCCTCGACAGCACGCTTATTTCGGACATTCGGTTAGTAGGAACAGGGGCAAGCGCTCGGGTTTGATAATGCTTCTGCACTCACAACTTAGGAAGGCCACACGCGCCATAGGATCGCTTTGTCACTTCTCTCGAAAACAGCTTATCAGAGATAACAGATAACTCCACACTCAGGTATTCAGAGGATCATCGGCGTGCATTCGCTGATGCGATCGCTTTCAAATTCCCCGATTTGTCGGATGTGTGGTTCAGATGCGCTGCGCGATTTTGCATAAGAAGGTAAAGAGAACATTCTTCATCTCCTTGAATGATATGCGCCAAAAGCAGTTCCTGAAAGTTTTCTTATTCAGATCGGAACATCTGTTGCTGACTGGGAAATCTGAAGATCATCTGTGTGGGAATAACTTTGTAAGTGGTTCTCCGAAAATCAGTGGGATATTCGGGAAGTTCTGCTCATTTTTCAGAAATGCAATGCGAATTCGCATCGGCTGCGGCGAAGCACCGCTTCTGAAGTCGACCAACATGACGAGAATGTCATCATCGTGACGGGACGATTGACCGTTGACGACGATGTCGTCAACTATAACTATGCTGCTCAAGGTAGGTAGTTCTAGCCCTGTTATTGTCTTGTTCACTGACAGCACAGCGTCAAAAGCAGCTAATTCAGTGTCGTCGACTGAATTCTCCACGATCTGTTTGGCCAAGGACACGATGGCGCTGGGATCTGCCGTCTCATTGACAGTTTGCGTCTCCACGCTGCTTACCGTAGCCTCTTTGATATTCTCAAAAAAGAAGCTCACTCCCAGTCACTCCTGACCTCCAAGGAAAGCCTGGAGATTGCTCAATCGATGTGAGCTCCCATATGGGAAATATTTCCTAAAAAAGTTTCTTCTCCCGAGAACGACATCTCGAGTGAAATTCTGCTCTTCCCAAAACTTTTTGAAAATTTTTTTTCGTTATTTTCCTCCCGAAGTCTTAGCGTGTCGAATCAACAGTCACTGTTGTAATTCTGAATCTGCCCTTCAAATGTTACTGGTATCTCATTTTGTTTTAAAAGATGATCTGATATGAGCTTTTTGTTCGAGCAAACCGCTTTAAGGATGGTACGCCGATGTATTCCTTTTGCTTTTCGTCTGTATTTCCCTTGAGAGTGAAATGTTTATAACTTCGGAAAGTTTCTCCCATGCGGTTTTCCGGCATCAGTCCATAGCGCTTTTGCCGCCATGACGCCCGATCCTTCCCATACTCCTTCTCACAAAAAGCTTCGTTATTTGCAACCTCAAGAACCTACCCAGGACAATGGGTTGGTAGCAATTTGGAGTATTTTGGACTGGGAGCATCGGGAAGGAATTCCCAACCCTTTCACACAACCCATATATGCCGAGATGTCTGCTCAGATCATGACAACTGTATGTTGCTGTCGAAGATTTCTTGAGTTTATCGGCCGTTTCGGGGAAACGCTTGGTGACATCTTCACTCTCTGACATTGATTCTGCGCTCGATCCAGGGCACATCATTAGTTGGAGATGTTGGTCGTGTCCGTTCGACCACCCTCCCCCCCCCCAGAGGCGGCTCGATACGACCTTCCCTCAATCCCCCATTCTCCCATCTTACCTACCACTTCTTAGATTTTCACAGCTTCCTACCAGTTCTTCCGGAACTTCCCGACAATTTTCCTAGTTTTTTCCGAAAATTCTGCTGCTGAGCGGGGAGGAAGGGGGGGGGGTAACTCCTAACACTCCTCTTTCCAAAATAGGGAACGTTTCACAAGCACATCCCAACTGAACCGTTCATTGTATACTTTTGTTACAGAGTACAGTTTCTTGAGATGACATTCAATGTCACACATTCTTACTCTCTATGATGCGAATATAAACCACAGCTGAAAATAATACGTAGCAACCGAAAATAGCTGATATCAACATCCAATCATTTGCCCTAATTGTTTGTGCCAATTATTCAATTCAAACTGTGAGCAACATGAACGGATCACCAATAAAACTAGCCGTGAAGTTACGGTACGGTGCCCCGTGCGCAGTTGCATGCATGACTAGTGGCGATTATAGGTAACATCCACCACACCGGACTACAGTGCATGGGCATTGCGCTTCGAAAGTTGAATTCGCGCGTCTGCGTCCTTTAAATTGGAGTCAGGGGGAGTTCCCCATACACCCTTAAATGAAGCAAGCTTTTTCGAGGAAAGCCATAACTTTTTTAAGAGAAGACGGTCGGGTAAAAAGGAAAAAGTTGTGCTGGAAAAGATTTGATCCTTCCGAATTTCACTGAAATGTTCATGAAGGTTGCCTGATTTAGAGAGAAATCCAGCGTTGGAGATTAGCTGGGAGTTTTCGAAATTGGATGCAAGCTCTCCTGGTTTGAGTAGAAATAATTTCCTTTCAACTCAACCGTTTGCAAATACAAGAACAGTTTTGTGATATTGAACGATATGTGTTTTCCAAAAACCACTTGAACTGTTTCTGAAGCTTTCGAGATTCATGAGATTCATGAGATTGAAACGTTGGAGATTTTCTGAGAAATACTCCTATTCATATATCCAAGAATGCATCCAGAACGGATCCCTTCGTAGAATAGGAGTGAGCAATGATTGGTTCAGCGCCCACTAGCTTCATTTCTGGATGCGCCATGCTTAGGCTCCCACGCAGAGGTAGTGCGATGGTGCAACTACGCAGTGCCTGTCTACGCGAGCAGATGTGTTTATAGGATTCCAGGAGGTCCATGGCCTACCTACGCACTTGTTTACAGTCTTGTGTCCGTGCAGATGGTGGGGCGCGTCCGCCCCATCATCACGTTTGGCGCAACTGATGGAGAACGGATTTGACGGCACGCGCGTGCTCCACCAACTGCTGAGTCCGATAAGCAACATCAGCTGCTCAAAAACGATTGATATGAACGATACGGTACTCGTGTCGTTTGTCGGAAGAAAAAACAGGCAAGGCCGCGTTCATATATGATGCAGAAATGCCGAACCGCGGAATTTGCAGACCTGCGGAATTGGGAGAACCGCGGAACTTGCAGAAAAAGAAAATATGTCTATCGATTCCAAAAACCGCCGAATCTGCAGAAATGCTGAAATTTCGGTGCTAACGTATTTGGGGGCTCATCTGCTCTTCTGCTCCCTCCTCGGCAAAATAGAAGTAATTTTGTGTTTAGGACATGGATATAACACCGACCTAGCTATATTAATACAGTAACGCTAAAAAGTCCGAAGAAACAGTTGTGGGCTGGAAGATTTTTGAATCAACTACAAAATTTTGTTGCCTGTTTGTTGTTGACTGTTATTGTTGACTACAAAAGATCAAACATTTGTTTTCGGCTTCCGTGGGATTTCTCAGCAAGTTCCCGGTGAACCTTGTTTGTTTTATTCTAATTTGACTGCTAGAATCGCGCTTCAAGTATGCCGATGAGTGAAGAGCCGATGAGTCATCACTCGCCGCGAGCCGCGTGGTCCCCCCCCCCAAATACGTTAGCACCGAAATTTCTGCATTTTGGCACTTTTGCAAACTCCGCATTCCCGATGGCGATCGATCCCTATCAAGTCGCTGTCCGTCGTTTCGGCATTCCTGCAGATTCCGCATTTCTCCCAATTCCGCATGACGGCAGAAACCAAGCGATCGATCCCTATCACTTTTTTATCTGTAATGGCGGCATTTCTCCACTTTTGCATTTCTCTCGATTCCGTGGTTTTTCATATCGATACCTATTCTTTTCTCTAGCTGCATTTTCGTCATTTCTGCAATGTCGTCATGTATGAACGCGGCCTAAGATGGGCGCCAAGCGTAGCCGCGCAGACACGCCCGATCATCTGCAGCGAACCAGGGTATACATTGCCTGTTTAGTCATCTACGTAGTTACGAAATTATGTCAACTTATTAATATTTCTAGTTGGTTTTGTAATAGTTTGTTAGTATCAGTTTGATTAATATAATTTTTGCACTGCATTTTTGCAGCCGGATGTGCAAAAACACTGTTTTTTTACACATCCGGGTTCGCCGCAAAGCGAGTTTCGCTATACAGGACTCAACACACTGACACTTTTGTGCTGTTCGGTACTGACCTGACCCCCCCCCACCACTTTGACTGTCAAATACGACCGCCCTGTCGGGGAATCCCCAACGATGATGTGCCCCGGCTCGAACACACGCCAAAGCGCACTATCGGCTATTCTTCTTTCTAGACTCTCGACGGTCGAGAATTGCTGACGCTGGCAGTCAGCCAATTTCTGCGGTATTGTTGCTTGTTGCTGTATTTCTATTGCATTGAACTTGTAAGAGCAGAAATAATTCTTTCTTCAACTTCAATTGGAAAGATGAGCATGTTTGCTGAAATCAGATTACATTTTGCATGATTTTAGCATGGATTTCTCTTAACGAATTGGATTCTTCTTCCTATTTTCGCATTTTCAGAACTCCTTTTGAATGCCGTCGCTTAACTTCAACGTTATTGACTAAAACCATGCAAAGTGAAACCTAGCTTCAGTAATACTACTTACCTTTCCCTATTAAAGCCGGACGAGGAATAATTCAGCTTTTAGAAGCTGAAAAAAAGCAGAAATTAATTCGATGGGCGTACAGTCATTATCGATTGCGGACCGCCCCACCGTCGAATGAGAAATCCACTGTATGTAATGTGGAGAGATTCTTGGATGGCAGAGGAACCCGCCCACAGTGATGATTTGGGTGAAGAGTCACGGCCACTGTCAAGACACCGTTCCATTTCGTCGAATCGTGCATGAACTGAAACCAGGAAAACGTGCTGATAGACATCCCCAAAACTTTGCGCGAGCCTTACTTTGGAAACAAAGCGTGGTTTCTATTCATGTGCCAATGTATGGGCAAATCAGAGACCTTACCCTCCCAAACGAATCTAACACCAACTTACCGCCCACAGAGCTGGTCAGCAGTAACGGGAGTACAGACCGGACAATCGAAAATGTGTTACACACTTTTGTTTCAGGTACAGCAATTTTAAATGGCTGTTCCCAGTATTTCTCGTACGCTCGTCCACATTGTAGAAAAAAAATCGATTAGCATACGTAACAGACTATCCTACTGCCCACCCCCCCCCTCCGCCTCTCTTACTACTGAGGTTACCAGAAAGAATGAGCGATAACTCACTGAGGTCAGTATGCGACTGAGAAGGCACTCCGCTGGGAAGGGTGAACTTAACAACGACGTGAGTTTTTCGTTCACGATACCAAATCCTGAAGATTCCTATTGCGTGATCAATAAATGCACGAAAAAATCTATAATCAGTCAAATATGACGAAAAAATGGAAGGCCACTAGGAACGATCGAGATGTGAAGACAGCAACTCCAACACTTTATCTTGGACCTTTTGTTACTGATAAACATTTGTACGAGATATCACCGTTCCAGAGACTTCGTAAAATACGTATTGCATTATAGAAATAAGGTCCATGGAAGGAAAAAACTGAAGGAAAACAGATCCCTTACAAAAACGGAAACGGATTAAAGATGAATTATCACAGATGTTAATCAATGCAGTACTTTTTCCGCAGCGAAAAGACCTCATTTAACACCCAGGCATCACATAATTTATATTATATCACATTTTAACGATTTCCTGAACAACAAACCATAATATAATCCGCTAAGGGGGGGGGGGGTAGCAGTAAATCCTGATCTGAGAAGAAAATGATATTCATTGATTAACATAAATTTGTTCGTAGAAGCTGTTGTGTTGAGGTAGTCACCCATGGGAGCTTCCCGGATGATGTTCCCTCATATGACGCTCGAATCGCGCCACACAGTCTTGCTGGAAGTCGCGTTCACACGATTCCGTGTAGGCAAAGCGGTACAATACCTAAAAATATGGGTAGGTAAGACAAATACCTGTGATGATACTGACACTATTTCTGGGAATTCAACGGCAAAATGGAAAGGCAGAGGACGCCCCGGACTCCCAGTAAGACTTATATTGTCCAACTGGGCCATCAGTAGTGCTTTTATACTCCCCTACGGGTCTCCTATCAATTGAGTAACTCAATCAGGGCACGCCATCTTTGTGATCATCACAACGGGGGGGTCGTATTTGCCCGCGATGGAGGGGGGGGTCGTAAACGCATGGCCCATGTTGAAGTGGAGAGAGCGGTGATACACGGTACAAGTGAAAAGAAGCTCAAAAGGGACGATGTAGATGACAATAAATAGAACTAGGCACTATCGAACTATTCCTAGGCCAAGAACTAAAAAAATATTGCTGAAACTTTTTCCTCCTTCCTCACAAAAAACTTCAAGACACTTCGCCCACCAACCCTCCTCATCTGGTCTAGATAAATCCCAATCCACTAATCCGCAAAATCTAGAAAAAATCATTGCAAAAGCTACCTATGAAACCGTAGAGAATTGAATCCTGAGCAATTTCCTGACAACAAAATCACTCAACAAAACATAATCAAATCGACAAAAACAAGCAATCAAAATAATTCCCCAATCAAATGGATAAGAAAAAAAACTCACCAGGCCAGCTGGGAACCGGAACTATGGATTACTTTTGAATTTTGGCTGTTCGCGGTCAGCGCGGTCTTAGGACAACTAATCCGTTTTTTTTCTCTGCGTCTCGTTCTCGAGGCCAGACGCAGACGGGAGAGCACGCTGCGGTCAGGCACGCAGAGAGACTCACCAACTTGAAGAACGGTCAGCCTGCTCTCAACGTGAGCAGGGTGATATTGAGAATATTGGTGGAGGCTAAGCTATTCAGTAGTAAACGAAGATAACCTTAGACATTAGCACGCTTCTGCACTAAGGGCAGTGTATACTTGACCAAAATGAAGTGATTGAAGTCATCATGGGTATCGAAACACTTCACCTGGATAATCAGGTTACGGGGCACATCGACCAGACGTGCTCTCGCTGCGAGGGTTCAGAGGTATTTTCTCGGGGCATCTACCTGTCCACTAGTTTAAGGAAGAAGATAAAGAAGGAGGGATCAGAGAAAGGGAGGGAGAAAATGAAGGAGGGAGAAAGAAAAAAGGAAAGAGAAGAGAGGCTTCCCGGTTGACAGGTGCCCTGAGGCCGGATAATCATGTGAACACTACTGAGGAAAAAGAACTCAGATGTCAAGTGAACTCGGGAAAATCGTTTTTTTTTCTAATTCCTTCCCGCTGAGCTTCTGCGAAACCCAAGGAGGGGTTGTTGCACGAAAGTTCCGGGTAGACACATTTTATTCATGCAAAAGATCCCGACTCATGTGAACATAAGGAAATGAAAACTGTGGGGATGCACTCTGTGACTTAGAAAACTCTTAAGCCTTTGTTGACCTCCCCAAAAGTCAACAGGTTGACTGTAGCACCTTACGTTCCCACTAGTGAGTCCAATAATTTTGAAAAAGAAACCCGCGATTACCGTTCAGTCGATCCGAGTGCGAGAGAACGAGAGAGTACCGACAGCTAGGGGAGATTTGCACTCTCGCCGCATAGAACGGATTAGATGTCACACAATCGGTCAGCGCGCTCATACAAGCTCATTGGTGCGCGCTATTTTAAGGCCTGGAGCCAATTTCAAGCCAAACACGTGAAAAGTACCCCTCATTTGAACACCCATAACTTCGTTGAAAGTGAAGCTATCGGAGAGGGGTAAGTGGGAATGAGTAGAGCTAGGTTGGCTCTTGTCACCTGAATTGAGCGATTTCAAAAACGTTCCGATTCCAGAGATTTTCCCCGTTGTGATCATCGTTGTGATCCGTCTGTGATCATTTTTGCGAACCGCGAGTCGCTACGCTTTGGACGTCCATGGCAAGCTTCATACACGGCCTTTCGTAAAAAAAGAATTGTGCCGGAAGCTTGAAGATTTCTACTTTCCAGCAAGGCTTTAATTTTCTTCCTAGGCCTGCTATTCGAAAAAATTCCCCGTTATGATCATTTCGTAACCATCCTTTCACGACACGAAAAATCAGCCCCTCCGAGGCCAGGAAACCTCCAGCTGGCTTGAAGACTTTGGTTTGCTTCTGAAACACATGTTTCCACAAAGGGTATCAGGAATAGGCTATTGGGCGCCAAATGGCATCACCTCTGCAATGCGCCATGCGTGGGGCTTTCACGCAGGTGTTTGGAAGGTGTAACTTCTAGATAGGGCTTCCCAATTGCAAGCAAATGTGCTCCTGCAATCAGAAAAGTCCGGGAATGTACTTTCGTCTGTTTATTCATCGTCAGTCGTAAGTCCTTTCCATTGTTTATAAATTCATGGTGCCCTTGTGGGCGGTGATCGTAGCTCCTATCATCGCCCCTTCCTCGTACGTATTGTCAGTATGCTACACCAGCGCCAGAGTGCTGGACGTGCTTGGGACGTACGTAGGTACTGCGACCTCCCCCCCCCCCGCTCGACAGCAAAATTTTGTAAAAAAACCAGAAATTTTTTGGGAAAAAAATAGACAAAGTGGTAGGAGGTTGGAAAAATCTAGGGAAGAGGTAACATGGGGAGGGGGGTCGTACTTGAAGATGGAATTAGGGGGGGTCGTATTTTCCCAGGAAATGATCACAACGCAATGGCGTGCCCTGAACTCAATAGGTATACAAGGGTTGGCATGTGTTCAGGAAAAATTCGATGCGGAATCGGGCCCTAAAATCATGCAAGGGCATATCTTAGCCAGAATATCACATTAGCAGGTCAATATTCGATGGAAAGTGGGAAACAAATTGAAACTAACCAAGAAGACGAGCAAATGCAGTACAACTAAGTAGAAGAAGAATGTCATTCGTGCTGATGCTGACGTCATAATCGCTCTTCCCTAAAAAAATGGGATAGCTCTTCATTAGACCATCACCAAGCTGTCTCAATTCTAATAACGCCTCTTCAGACACCTATAAAGTAACTGCTACTCTACAACCAGCTAAATAACTCAGGATGATTAGCCAGAGAACGTGACTGGACTCTTTGTCCCTTCAAGCCCAACTTTTCAGATAAGCAGCTCAATCCTATCCGTTTTTTGCTAAAGGAGCAAAAAGGTCATAATTGGATCGCCTTCTATCAGTCATCACAATGTGATACATCTCAGAAATCGTCCCTGTCGACCTCACGCCCCTTCGTTAGGTGTTAAATCGTCTTATTCCACTTACAATACTGAGTGATGCCCGGTCGTGCATCGGTAGACGAGTGTAGACCCGCTGCGTTTCGGCCTGTCCGAATCGTTGGAATGGATCCAAATGACGTTCATACTGCGCACTATAGCTGCTCTCCTCTGGTAGTGAAACGCTCGTCTCAGAAGACTTGTTCCCTGCAAAGAAATCCTTCATCATGTGATCGATGTAACCATTACAACTAAGTGGTAGTATCGAGCTATTGCACGGCAAAAGATTATATTCTGGAGGGGAAACCTGAAATCGGAAGACTGCGTAAATCCTACGCATCAAAAATAAGGCCCCACCTCTTGAGTCAACCCATAGCAACATTGTAACTCTGAACAAATTCTGGCCCGACTAAGGCATGGTTGGCGTAGCCATACCTATCCACAACAGGCGCCCCTTATACTGGTTTTTTTACAAAAATGCTGACCAAGGCAAAGGTCAGGCCCTAATCATGAGTGCAATGTAATGGAAATCCAAATGGTTTCACAAGCGTACCACAGCTTTGAAGGAACTTTATCTTGCCGTACAGCTTCACGTTGTCGTCACGCACTTTCTCAATTTCTGTTTGAAGCACCGACTGCTTGGTCTTTTCAGCCATTAGGTCCTAGAAAAATTTGGAGCAGGTGTAAATTTAGGCTGAACCCTTTAGTCAAGCGTTGGATAGTGTTTCCAACAGATAACTAGCAACCTCTTCTAGAGCGCCTACACGCAGTTTCAAGCGATCCCTTTGTGCTAAGACGATTGTAAGCACACTGTTAGTTTCACTGTCCATTTTGGTGTCGTGAACTGCTCCCAACATGTCCATCGTCGACAAATCCTCTATGTCTTGACTCTAGAAAAAGAAAAAGTAAAAACGTTCTGTAGCAAATACGAAGTAACCACGAAAATGATCATCCAGTACCGATGATATGGGGCAAGCAAATTGGTCCAAACAAGATGGCAACTATTACAACTTCCACCCCCACCCTAGCAAACTCAGAAATTGTTCAGACGGACGGAGCGGGCTTCGAAAGCCACTCGAATGACATCTTGCGCGGAATTTTTCAAGTTTTTCGGGAAGCTTGCAGCAATCCTGTCAATGTGCGTGGTTATGCGAAATAACTGAAGTGCACTGACGCATATCTATGTAGCGTTTGGTCCTACGCTCGCCGTGGATGCCGTGCTATCCATATAGCCAGCGGTTTTACTATTGCCCTGAGTGCCGTGCTTGAACTCATTCAAATGGCAGGATAGACGTCAGGGGTTCAGATACGATTCTTGGGTGGTTCACCTAAGATTTGGAAGACGACCACGACAAGGAGCGTCCTCGGGTGTGATCGCGGCAAGTGCCTCTGGAGGCAAGCTCTACACTCACACCCGAGGACGCTCCTTGCCATGTTTCAGACCATTCACCAGTCGCAGCTGTAGTTTTTCTATTCATTTTCTGCGCTGAAAAATGAGTGAATGTCCCGAATGCTTTACCCATGCTCCACCCGCGCTATCCTCTGCGTGCGGAATATGCCTCATACCAAATTCGCGCACAGAAACACATACTTAGCGGTGGAGAACAACCAGATATGAGAGGGCGCAGACAAGTAGCGCGTTTGGCTATGATCAAGCGCGCGATTGTCCATGTATTTTCTATGTACGACTCCATACGCACACAGAGTATGGTGACGATACTAGGACTGCTCTCCAGCCTCGTTCTCGTGCAGGCCTCACCGGAGAATCTAATACGCTATTGCAGCTGCGGACCAATTCACCTCGCACATGACGAAGCCCATGCAGGATACTCGGAAGTGAGTGAACAGTTCAGGGTACACCATCGTGATGTGTGAAATGGCGGTGCCAGTACGACCTCTACCCCAGAAAAGGATCCCTGGTACGACTCCCCTTTTCCGATACTAATTAATTGCTTTGACGAGAGGGACTAGATACGTGAAGTCTTGCAAGTGCTTGCGGCCGCCTTGTGATTCCATAGCAAATTAGCGGTGAAGCAGTTCTGTTGGCCGGGTGGAAATCGTGAGGCTTTCATTTCAACTTCAATATGTCTTCAAAACATTCCCGTTGTACTGAGTCAAAGCATAATTTGGCTATCATCGATCGGTTTGGTCCGAGAGTGCGCCGCTGATCCGATGATAACCAAATGTGCGCCATAGATACGCTTCCACGCAGAGGTGGTGGAATGGTGTACCTTCCAATTTTAGATGATTTTTGTCCATATAACCAGACCAGCTGGGCTGCGCGCACTACTGCTCGCATTGTTGAACCTATGGTAATGGTACTGATCGCTGACTGTATTGACCCCAAACACTTGGCCCGATTACAATTTTTCGGAATATTCATTCATTTTTCGCAATTCCATTTCATTATGTTTCTCCTGTTTAATGAACATTTGCTAATGTCTGGTGCTTATCACATTTCTAAGAAACACTCACCATCCGTTGGAAATAGGACAGCTTAGCGGTTGAAAGACTTTCGATGGTAATAACATCGATATCATGGTGAAATATCCTCACATTTCTCACATCCTAGTACTTCCGTTGAGCAGCTTCCAGGGCTTTTAATTTTCGTCGAAACTCGAGAGCTTAGCGGTCGAATCAGTCCCAACCATATCACTAATTGTAAGGGATAGAATTTGACTAAGCCTCTGACCATTGTTTCTTGGCACCGGTGCTGAAGTTCAGGCTGAGCAGAGTAAGGAAGTGTTGCTACAACTCGTGCTAAATCCGGGGCACCCTCTTTCGAAAAGGTCCTCTGATAACTTGTCAGCTTATCACGTCCTGCCACCCACCAATAATGTTCCCATCCTGCCCCTATCTAACTTCTTGGAACCAACGTCCCATCGCTGCTGTGGCCGGTGTTATGAATTAGGTAACTCACTCTTTCTAAGGCTCCTTATGGTATCTTATCAGCTGTTATCACTTCCTGCCACCCACCAATAATGTTCCCATCCTGCCCCCTATCTAACTTCTTGGAACCAACGTCCCACGCTGCTGTGGCCGGTGTTATGAACTTAGATAACTCACTCCTTCTAAGGCTCCTTATGGTTATCACTTCCTGTTATCACTTCCTGCCACCCACCAATAGTATTCTCATTCGGCCTCCTATCTTACTTCTCGGAGCCAACGCTCCAGCCTTGCTATGACGCTCGTTGGTGACCATTCCCTTCTAAGCCCCGGTATGGTATCTTATCTGCTCTTATCACTTCCTGCCACCCACCAATAATGTTCCTGCCCGACCCCTTACATCACTTCATGAATTTGAACGCTTCAGCACTATTTTAAAGAAAATTATGAATTTTCGGTCGAAACACACATACAGACAGACATACAACATTCATGACACACCAACACGAACAAGAAAACTTAGCGGATTACATATAGTGATGTTTGTCTAGGGTTTGGGGGGAAGTAGAACCATCAAAGTCTGTTAGCAATAATATTTAGTCATCTATGTACTTACGATGCTAACTATTCATACTGCTAATCAATTGTTTGAACACCAGTCTGGCTGACGCGCATTACAGCGCGCACGGTTAAACCTATGGTACTGATAGCGACAGCGATTTCTCTGCTGAGCATTAAGCGGACACAGGCAGAGTTCGCATGTTTCGAAAACAGGCCCAATTTCCGCACGTTTCTCTTCTTTTAATGAAGCAATTTGCGCGATGTTGGGTGTGCTTAGTCATATTTCTAAAGGCAACCATTCATTCCAGTTCGTTCAAATAGTGACAGATAGCGTTGGAAGCAATTTCGATGGAAAATATCGAATCACAATGGTTTTATCATTCCCTCCTGTGCACACTCTAGTCGACTGCAGACGTTGGCGAGTCAGGCAGTATATGTGTCACGCCGTCAGAGCCGTTCTTGGTGCCTCTTTGTTGAGGCGCCATGCGATAAAAAGTGTAGAAAAGGGAGAAAACTAAACGCGTATATACTGAAGTGTTGTCAACTGAGCTCCGCGTCAACAGCTGGTGGAGAACGATTTGGCATCGCCAAAACGAAGCCGCAGCTGACACGCCACGTGCGAACCGATACGCTAGAAGGCACAAATAAACACTCGACAGACATCCTCTTTCCGGTGGAACTTGAGCGTTTAGCGGTGGGGTGGAAGCGAATCCGACCGCTAAACTGAGGGATTTTGCCAAGGGATAGAAACATCTTGACTCACTAAGCCTTCGTTGATGCGTTTGGCTACGGTGATGTGAGCATATACTGACTCCCAAAAGCCCTTGACACTGTCAGAATTTATCTCCCACCTTTAATGTTCCGTGAGCTCCTTTGACTTACTTGCTAGAGAAGTTCCCCAGTATGGCTACAAGTCCGCTGCTAGAGAAGTTCCCCAGTATGGCTACAAGTCCGCTGCTAGAGAAGTTCCCCAGTATGGCTACAAGTCCGCTGTGCATTTCCGGGGCTATCTTATCAGCTGTCATCACTTCGTGCCACCCACCAATATCCTGCCACCTATCTTACTGCTTGGAACCAACGTCCCATCGTCGCTGTGACCGGTGCTACGAATTTGGCGACCCTTCCCTTCTTGGCTCCTGTTGTTATCTTATCAGCTGTTATCACGTCCTGCCACCCACCGATAATGTTCCCATCCTGCCCCCTATCTTACTTCTTGGAACCAACGTCCCGTCGTTGCTGTGGCCGGCGCTATGAATTTAGTGGCCCTTCCGGCTGCTTATGTTATCTTAAATCTCATATCTTATCTCTGTTAAATAAATTATCTTATCAGCCGTTATCACTTCCTGCCACCCGCCAATGATGTTCCCATCTTGCCCATAATCCTACTTCTTGGAACCAAAGTCCTAGCGTCGCTGTGACGCGCGTTATGGAGATGGTGATCCTTCCCTTCTAAGGCTCCTCATGTTATCTTATCAGCTGTTATCACTTCCTGCCACCCACCAATAATGTTCCTGCCCGACCTCCTACATCACTTATCAGTTTGAGCGCATTATCGCTGTTTTGAAGGAAGTTATGAATTTCCGGTCAACACACATACAGACACACACACACACACACACACACACCAACAGACAAACTTAGCGGATTATATATAGTAGGATAGATCAGAATATTGAAATCTCTATG
>MU912170.1:15668-51858 GCA_036418165.1 Cooperia oncophora | reverse complement strand
TGAAGGAAGTTATGAATTTCCGGTCAAACACACACAGACATTCACACACACACACACATACACCAACAGACAAACTTAGCGGATTATATATAGTAGGATTTTGTAGTCTTCTTACATCCGGTTCCTCTGCAGCTTTCCGTCCGCTCCATCAAATACAGCGATGACACTTTGTGCTGTTTGATGCTCACCGACCCTGCGTTTACGACCACTCCCCCTCCAAAGCGGACAAGTACGACCCTCCCTGGGTTCCAAGACTGTGCCCTAGTGCAACTTGTCTTCAAAAATGGCACTCAAAAGGGCAAGGAGCCAGTCAGTTATACCCAAAAACCACATCGGGTTCGGGGATGCAGTTGAGGGTCACGAACATTGCAACATAACGCTTCTCAGGCTAATTCTGTCACAACAATTATGCCAATCTTTGAATGTCTCTTCTGTTAGCACAACTGGCCTCAACAGGACCGTTCTGAGGGACCGGTACACCGTCAATAACTGACAAGGTCTGGCTGTTCACCTGTTTTGCTAGTTCGTCTAACTCTGGTGGGACGTACAGGGTCACAAGTTAGTCGCTGGGGCAATCAACCAAGCATTTACAGACACTGTCCGCGATAAGCAAGGTGTCCAAACTCATTCGAGTAGGTAACTTGCTCCACTCCCAGCACGAAAGCGCACTTTTGGCGGCCCCAAAGCGCGTAAGACGCAGACTGCGAACTTATCCCCTAGGCCCACAAGGCCGTGCCGGCACAAGTTTCTTGCACTTGGTCTTGACCATATTATGCTTGTCCAAATATCGTGATCAATTGCAAAAAAAGAGGACCTTGATGAGGTTGTTTCGGTTTCGTCCCCGGTAGTATATCAGCCAGCACTGACACCTAAATCCCACTGCCAACGAACTGCAATCGCACAATATGCTCTCAAAAAGCCAATGCCCAAATTTAGTCTCACGCTGAGCCCACAAACGATCATTGCATCACTAAAATTATAGTCTAGAATGGCAGTTTCAGCTTATTCTCAGAAGGCCCTATGTATATAGTTGCCTATTTGGACGTTCAATTGTATCTATGAGTATATTTGGAAGGCATGTAGCGCAGAAACCGTCGTGTGGGTGCATTGCAGCGTTATAAAAAAACCAGTGCAAAGTAAGGATGTACACCATTTCTTCGTATTTCCTATTCACCAAACCGTAACCTCCCGCAGTATTATGGGATCTCCTTCCACGTTTAGCATTCCTTAAGCGTCTTGTCTTCATAAGCACAGTTTGGTACAGCTCCGAGGGTCAAAGAAAACATGCCCACGCATAACACACTGCATAAAGTAAATTCACAAACACAACGAACATTTCGACGAGCGACGGCGGCGGCCAAATCTTCTTCAAGTTTGGTGACGAGAACCGCTTGGTCGGCGATTTGGTGCCGAAGTTGCGTCAATTCGACGTCATTCTTCGCCAATTGCTCTGAAACAGACCAAACACATCACAGTAGTCATCTTGACACCAATAAAACCCCATCCATTCACACACTGGCATGCTCATGCTCATCACCTCACACTCGCTCTTTTGAAGTCGTGCAGCTCTTTTAATGGAACACTGGAAAGCACACAAACACAGAAAGGTCCACTTATCATCTTTTGAACGCAAAGGAAAAAATATTTATGAAGGGAAATAGCAAAGAGAAAACAGAATGAGATCGCGTACAACTCTCTTACAATTACCACGAAAGAGACTTAGTGAACGCACGAGAATGTGAGATTTCGACTAGAACACACCTGTACACCGAGATCATGATTGTGATGGACCAAAAATAGGAAAAATAAACAAAAAACACCCAAGAAATCGCCGGGAAGAAACAACGCAAAATAGGAGAATAAATGGACTTGACTAAAGCATTGACTACTTGGGTAACACGAGGTATTTATACAATATATAGATGAAAGGAAAACTTTCTATTAATTAGTAAGCCGGGCTTATCAATTTCGCCACGCCACCATGGGCCACCTATCAGATTGGCTCAATAGCAAGCGTGATATGGGCAGGGCCAAATTTCAAATCTGAAATCCAAGAGATAACCAGGCGAACTATCAATCGGACATAACACTAAGAAATGATTAACAGGTTTCCTTTGTGGGACGTCATTCGGGAATGGCAATCAAAAATTCAGAAAAAATTAAAAAATTATCATAGGAGTGGCGCTACAATCCGAATAAGAGTACATGAAGAATGTGGTTAAGACGAAACAACAAGAATCATCATTTAATTCGATCAGATCGGATGCCCCAGTACTTGGTAAGCTTTAAGCTGGCTACCTCAGCATGGGAAAATCAACAATTTGGGTGGGGCGAGACTCCGCGACTGCAGGTTTCGCCCCGCCCACTGAGCTACTAGAATCTATAGTGTTAGTTCTGAGTCGGGGCATGGGAAATAACGCTGTTGTGCTCTCCTCTGTCCTTTTCACACAGTCTCTTCAGCCCAGATGCTTAGCTGTAGCAACCAAGCAGACGGATCCATACACTTAATATACACACGAATGATAAAATTCCTAATATGGTATAAATGATAATTGCAGTGACTAGGACCAAATGTGAATGAAAACAGAGTAAGTGATGGAAATCACTGTATGATCTTCGACATTCTGCCCGTTAGTTGAGTTTTTCAAGAGATTCACTCAGTAAGAATCGTGTAGCGAGAAAGAATACATGATTAGAATAAATAAACTACCATTCGGCACCTTTGTAATGAGAAAAGACTGGAAAGAATCAGACTGCAGGCCTATGAACTCTTTGAGGCGGCCAACATTCGCATTTTGGCCACCGCTCGATCCAATTGGCTGGCCTTTTCACTGCGATCCTCGGAGGGGAAGAGCGGGGAGGACGAGTTCGTAGCGGGCGGGTGATCGTCAGACGTCGACACCACCAGGGACGAATTTGCCGACCGTTCGGTTGTGAAAAGTGGAGTCGCCGGAACGGGCACCATCGTTGGAGGAGCGTCATCGAGAAGAGCGTACCGGGAGGCATTCTCAAGGATTGCATGCAGGTCCTGAAACGATTATTCATATGAAATTGTTTGTCTGTTACTAAGCAGTAACCCATCTGAATCTCATGCTGTGTATAAACTCTATAAGGAAACGGCCAAGGCAGCAACCACTCACAAATAAACCTTTGAAAAATTTGCAGTGAACTATCAAAACTGGCGAAGACCGCGATTCGTTGGACAAAGCGACGAAGCCAGGTTTGTAAAGGCCAAATCTGTTTATTTACAGAACGCCTCTAACCATAAGTTCCTATGATATGACCCGCAACCTGCATAACAAGCTAGATAAAGGACAAATAATTGAAGCCGATACCTGCTGCCAATTCTTGCTGGTGGGAATCGATCCCACTGCAGGAGGATAAACTTTTCCTTCTTTCAAACTTGCTTTCTGCCTTGTTCGATGATTATGAAACCAATTGTTCACCGTTCGAATATTCAAATTCAGCTTCAGTGATAACTGGAAGTAAAAACTCAAATAAATCTACTGATGGGGAAGGAAAAACCTTAAAGTTAGTGCCTACCAGCTCAACAGTCTTTTGACTTGGGTGATGTTCATGCTGGAAAACGAATCGAAGAGCCTCCTTTTGCTGTTCCGTTATTATCGTGCGCTTAAACTAATTACTTTGTTACTTTACATGGAAAACAAAGGGTCAATCTAAGTAGAGCAAGAACCTGCACTTTCCGAGGTGGCGGTTCATAGGGCGGTTCAGGCAGGCGCTTGCCATTCCCATTTACAAGGTTCCTTTCCAGCGGAAGTCCGGCCTCAATCTTCAAAGAACCAGAGATGGAAATACTCCTGAGAAAAAAAAACAGCACTGACATACCCGTTCCTTCACCAGAAGCCTCTGGACGGCTTCCTTGTCGGCCAGCCATGTTCTCATCTTTTCGAAAGGCTCGCGCCCTCGGGCGGAAAGTGTTGACCATCGCCTTGGACGCAAAAAGAGCTCTGAACATCCGCCCGCGGAAATCCCAAGCACTGCTTCACCAAACAGCTAAATAAAGTGTAATTCGGGGATTTCTTCAATATGTTAAAGTGATAGCGGCAAATGAGTCGAAGAGATCTGCTTACAATCCTATCCGGATACGGACGCTCACTACAACTCTGTCCTTTCTATCTGCTAAACGATAAATAATGCTGGAGGTTCACTTTGAATGTACCGCTGGAATGATAGCGCTGTGATTTTGTTCAAAGCGTCTTTCAGCGGATACGGAAGATATACAGGGGGGGGGAGGGCAAAAAAAGTCATTCCTGCCGAGTCACATATGAGCGAAGTTTTCGCAGCCCAGACAGAGGAAGTGGATATGAGTACCAGGGCGGAAGATGCCCAAGATCTTCCTCTATAAGCAGGAGCCGGCTGCCGCCATTCACCTACATGTACACCAAAATATGAAGTCATCTCCAGTCGCGGCCTGAGTGGAGAACGCCTTTGGAATTCACGTGGCCTCCTAACAGCTGCGGAACTTCTTGAATGGAATCACCCATGGATAGCTGGAGACCAGTACTCTTGATCTGCAAGAGCAAACATCGAGCAGCTCCGCCAACGTCGCTACGGTCAAGGACATCATCTCCACCCCATTCACCAAGGCGCGGGTTGATGGTGTGGACCGGCCGTACCTGGAATGGATGAACCGATATTTTCTTCGCGGGCCCCAGACTGAGGGTGTCCGCTGGTGGCTACATCGAGCAACTCGAGGAGAATATCCCATCTTCATGTCGTCGCCCGTACCTTCTTGGAAACTTTGTACTGCTACAGGATGGGGTGACAACACATTTAATCGAAGGGCGTTGGAAAAACTTTCGCCTACTTGGAATGGAAGAACGCTGAGTACCTGGAAAAGATGGAGTAAGATGGAGTATTTAAGCGGGGGTCCTGAACTAACCGCTCAATTACTCGGTTTGGGCGGAGCTCAATAGGGTGGTCTACAGTGGCGGAGAAATCAACGATATCGCTCAACTCCGGTACTCACTCACTTTCGCGCGGCCGAATCTCTCGATGGCACTCCTGCAGAAGGCTGCGGCGGAGTATCATTATAGTATTTAATGTGCTCTTCAATATGGTAGTAAAAATGTCCGATAAAAATCTAATAAAGTGTAACTTATAGCGCCTTGAAAGTCATAATGGCAATGACTTCCCCCCCCCCCTGTATAAGTGATAGTCCGAAAGCGCGCTTGATAGCAAAGATATTTTCAAGAAGTTTCTCTGACCCACCACAATTCCTTTGTAAGCATCAAAAAAAACTGACTCTTTGTGAAATTCCATGTAAGTGAAGGCGATCTTTGACTTTTCGTACGAGAAGAGCGGTGTCGACATCTTCGACGTCGGCTCCAGATTCGGGCGCATCGTCTGGCGTGCCGGTGCTCATCGTGTCGAATTCGGAGCGCGGCAAAACGATCACTTCCTCCTCATCTTCGATGATTTCACGCTTAACTTTGATTGGTGGCGACATATCAGTTTCATTGAAGAGATCCTTGTCTTTGGTGATCATCACGTCTGAAATAACAGCTGTATCATAATCAGATACAACACAACTTCCCATTCCTGCTGAAAGCAAAACAGTTGACCTAAACTCACCGGCAGTGCCCTCCGTCTGTACTTTATCAAGCTCTTTTTGCGCAAGATCCTTAGTGGCCGACTGGGACACCTCACGCATGAACAGTTTCATTCGTATAAATGGTTCTCGGCCTTTCTGGGTCAACATACTCCACTGCTTCGGACGAGCCAACAAGTCCGACACCGATCCCTGAAATTTTGCCAATAATGCGCATTCACCGACACGAAAATTCAGAGTGTTTCATGTTTCTTTAGTCTTTAACCACGACTTTCAGCACCTCTACGATACGGGAATCACTGAACTTTGGCACGCAACGTGCAGGTACAGCCGCGGAAAGAAATACCTGGGACAACCCAAAAAATCGTACCGAAATATTGTGGATACAGGTACAGTATGCCTGGAAGAACTATTCTCGAACCAGTGAAAACGACCCTGGGCAAACATAAAAGTACGTGAGATCTAGGTTCCGGCACCCAGGGTCACGCAAGAAGGCAAAATGACCGAATAAAGGCCTTCATCTCGACCCCATAAGGCATTTTTGAGAAAACCTGAGCATGAGTCAAAGAAAAAACGACCATCAAAACGAGTGAAGTGTTCCTGCATTTCAGGGGATTCGGAGTTGAATGTCCGAGGATACCCCTGAAGCTTCCGTGGAGTCGAGTCCACAGATAGCGGCTCTAACCAAGTCCAGTAGTAAGTCAACAAAATTCAGAGCACTGAATTGTTTTTTTTTGTTGAATTTTCGCTATCTGCTTACTTTTACACTGTTTTCCTGTTGAATAAGAGCTTCAGAACTGTGCGAACCGATTTTTCTTGACTGGCTAAGGCTGCGTTTATACTTTGCGGCAGCGTAGCGTAGCGCTTCCAGCGTACGCCAGCGGCAGTGCCGAAGAGAGGATGCATATCGATCTAGCTTCACCAGCGTCACCAGCAGGGGAGTAGAGACTATGGGAGAGCTGGAGGGTACAAAGCACATCGATTGCGCGTCTCTCACTCGCTCTTAGTCTCTACAATGCACATCGCTTCTGCGTCTCCGACGGCCACATAGTCTCTACAATGCACATCGCTTCTGCGTCTCCGACGGCCACATGGTCTCTGCAATACACGTCGATTCCGCGTCTCCCACGGCCACATAGTCTCTACTCCCTGGCCCTGCAAGCGGCTAGCAAAACGCTGGTTGTCGCTGGAGAAACGCTCGAGAAACGCTGGTGAAGCTAGATCGATAGCTATGCTTCCGCGTGCCTCGCTACGCCAGCGTGCCGCTGGTGACGCTGGGTGAAGCTAGATCGATATGCATCCTCCCTTCGCACTGCCGCTGGCGTACGCTGGAAGCGCTACGCTACGCTGCCGCAAAGTATAAACGCAGCCTAAATGTTTTTTTCGCAGCTACATATGTGCTGTTGTACTGGTACTCGACGCGATGGATAACTATTGAAATAGGCATACTGTTCCTGTGCGGACGATAACTTAGGACTATTTAGGGTGTCCACAAAGTTCTTTGGCCATTTGTAACACAGCGTCGCGTTAAGCAACGCGTTGTGATTTTGCATAGAGATTTCGCACAACTGAAAGTACTCGCGATGGGCTATCTTCTGAGCTAGCTAGCTCTAAATTTCCTTTCTTCCCACAATAAAGCAGTGAAGATGAGTGATAGTCACCACCACCGCCGATGTTTGCTGGACTACTACAACCTGGGCATCTCCAGACGTCAGGCCACGACCAGGATGCGTCAGCAGTTTGGTGATAACACCCGTTCTAAGAACTGGATGTCAAAATGGTGGACTCTCTTCACCAATGAAAACTATGGCATCGAAATATGCCGAGGTTTCTGGTTCTCTCGCCACGGCGTCGTTCCACGTAAGCATTCCTACCCAACAATGCCACAGTGACGGCAGAGACCCTCTCTAAAGAATGAGGTCAAGGTGAAAGCTGCCGCCTTGTCCCAGAAACCTGCAAATCCGTGGTTGCTCTGAGACAACGCGCGCCCCCACAAAGCGAGAGATACTCAGGCCGTCCTGGACAGGCTGGGCATCAAGACGATCACGCATCCACCGTATAGCCCGGACATTAGTCCATGCGATTACCACATCTTCCGGTCCATGCAAAATTTCTTGGACAGAAAACAGCTGAAGAACGAGCGCGACCTCGAGGACGTGATCGAGGACTGGGCCGAGTTGCGGCCGGCCGGCTTTTGGGAGGATGGAGTTGCCTCTCTACCCGATCGTTGGCGAAAGGTAGTGGCTATGCATGGAGATTACATCATGGACCGGTAAGTTCAACTTGGTGAGATATCTTTACCAGCTCTGAAAAAACGAATGGCCAACGAACTTTGTGGACACCCTAATACTTAAAGTACTAGGAGTAGTCAAATGGTTTCCAAACTGTAGGAATTTGATGAAAATTTACCTGACTTAAGCCAAGGACGTGCTCTCCAAATTGTCGCTGGGAAATGGAATTCATCGATAAGAACTCCTTGATCTATAAAAACCTAATTCGGACAAATATTAAGAAAAAAAAACTGTAAAGATACCTGCTTGACAACATCATCCGTATCGATGTGCCCAAACATCTCGAACTGCTCTTGGGTAATCGGCGACAGTCCGACGCGCATTCGAGTACTCATTACCTAAAACTGAAATATCAATGCCATACATATCACTGACACGCGGAGACTCAGCCGTGAATTATCACTTTGTGCGCTGTCCCCCAAAGCCTCGATAAAACCATCCACAATTCAGAGACGGGGATGTGGATGAAAAGAGTGAGAAAAGGGGCGAGGGCAGGGTCATTAAAGAGCGCCTCCCACCATGATGTCAAAAAAAATTTAACCTATCAGCTAAGTTAAGGAAACTTTCCGAAGGACCAAAACGGGCTTACCTGATGGGCATGACTGATAGAGGCCATTCTTTCGTTGTGCGACATTTCATGATAGGATGGGGATGTGTCTTCCAACTGAATAATGAACATTACTATTTCCACAACATTTTTTTTTGCTCGAAGCGCTTGTTCTCAAAGAAACACGAAAATCCTAACCCGTCTGTGGCCGTTCCCGAATGATCTTGTCGCTATGGCCCGTTCCAGAGTGGATTCCTAAACGAAACCCGTCAGACTATTGCACTAATAAGTGGGAGACCACCAGAAGTAAGCCCATGGCCAACCCACTTGTTCCCTCAACTTCGCCAGTTCTGTCTGGAAAATGCTCATGATTTTCTCCTTGGGGATGTCGTCATGGCGCCAGCGGCTGTTTCGCGTCGTTGAGCCCGCGTTGGCAGCCTGGTTCGTGCCGGCAAGACGATACTAAAAAGAAACGTCTCAATCCAATCTTGAACCAATGAGTCATTCGATTCCTCAAAAGTAAGAGGATATTCTTCTCTCATGCTTACTTCGCCTTGGTCCGTTACTACGGTCGCAAATATTCCATTACTTATATGAGTTACCACAACATTAGTTCGGCTATTCCCCTAATGTAACACTTTCAAAATAAATTCCACAAGTAACGTACCTGGTCCTCTCGAGCGCTTGCTGCCCGTTTGAACGAGTTCTCGTCAGGTTCATCCGGTGGAACCATGCCGCTGTTACCTTCCCATAAGGATTCCGGTGTAGGATGCTCAATACGAACTTCTAAAAAACCAAGAAGAATTATTTATACTACAAAATTCGAATGTGATTCATTAGTGACTCGGGAAATAAAAAGTCAGGAAAATGCACTAAGGCTCACCACTGGGCCAAACACGACGCGGACTCAACGAGCACAGTAAATCGACCGCTTCAGCGTCCGAAATCCAGCCGTATATTCGTCGAAAGGCTTCGCGTCCTTTGTCGGTGAGTTTGCTCCAGTGTCTGGGCTTCGATAGCAACTCGCTCAGAGACCCTTGCGACTGAAATTTCAACCCTTGTCGAAAATAGCCCGGATAAGCAGTCATGCAGACAAAGCAAGCTAAGTAATAGCCGCTCAACTAGTTAGTTCATATTTCGCGAGTCAGGTCCCCGTTGGTACCGAGGTGATCCCCACACTGATAATCTCATCAATTCGCATTATCTTTGCATCTTCTTGAGAGCTTTACCGACTCCCCCCCCCCACATTCTTGTTATCAGTGGCGCAATTCAGCTATTTTTGTAATACTGATGTTGTTGTGGTTGATAGAGGGGACTCTCTTGTTCAACGGACTTTTGCTTAGGAGGAGGAGGGATACAGGGTGCTCCCAGCGACGAGGCCTCCCTTGCTAGCCACACTTCTTGCTACTATTTCTAATTCCAGTAATTTTCGGCTCTCTTCCATTGACTCCTCCCATGTTATGAACGCTCCTTCTCGCTGCGTGTCACACAGTCCCTTTGGGTTCTGTACCTTGCCATTTGTGCCTATTTCTAGTTCTCTTTCACCTTCTCTTCGTCGGTAGTGTTCACACCCAAGGTCATGTTTTGGGTAGTTTGAGCTATTGCTAATGCTTTTACATCGCCTTTATGTCTACATCACAACATGGAACGGCTCATAAACAAGCAGAAAGCGCTTCACCTTGACTACCTGGTTCATGACGTATTTCGCAAACAGGCGCTGTCCGATGTTGTAGGCGACCATGAGGCGTTTGCACTGCCTCGCGATCTCCGCTGTGTTCAGAGCGCGTGATCCGAGGGCACGTACATTTCCTGCCACCCGTGCCTGAAAGTGAGCAGGAGAGGTGAAATCTTAGATGCGGATTTGTTAGGGGTTGAATTCAGAGAGAAACTAGCCTGAAGATCTTGGATGGCTTTCAGCTCTTGTGGAGTTTTTGCCGGTTCCCCTGTGTAGTTCGTGAGCTTCGGTGAATAGCGGAAGTGTTCGAAGGGAATCTCCGTAGATGGCGAGCGAGTGTTGTTCCCTCGTGAAGTAGCAGAGCCATTTTCAGCGCGAGAACCACCAGCTGGCACGGAACCCATATTCTGTAACCCTTTGTGATTACGATGGAAACAAATTCAGATTATGACAGCAAATGATGCACAAAAAAGTTCACCATAAGGATTTTGAAGAGGTTCTGTCGATCATCCGGGTCTGATTTGGCACGTTCAGGCTCCTTATTGTCAGGTTTGGGTAGGTGTCGAATCTCAAAAGACAATGTGATCTTCAAAAATCTGCTTTACAATTCGTTTCAGAATTTGTTTGAAGAACCTATCAAAAGCAGGGAATCTACTTACATGGTCAGCGTTCGCATCCACATATCCCTCGGCTACCTCTCGCCCAACTCGGGTCGACACCACTTCAACAACAGCCTGATGGCTCCCAGCTAGGATTGCCTGCATAATCTCATCGCCTGAAACTTTTCCCATGGCTACGACAAGCCCTTCAAAACTTACTTCCGAAGAAATCACGCTCGCCACATAACGCATACATGTATAACAAGAGAAAAATACCACAACAATCAATACACATAAAAACAACAACACTATAGCTGTACAACAATGAGACCACAAGGAAAGACATATGGTACTTTGAAAAATATGTCGAAATTCGGTCATAGTAAATAGGTTTGTAGAGCTGCACGATTTCACTTTTGTCCACACACACATACATACTACATACATACACACACATACACACACATACTTACTCAACTGTCACTATGCACGGCACCTTCAGATGGCGATGGTCGCCTCTGTGCGTGCACCATCCGTTGCTCACCTTGGTAGAGCTCATTTGCCTGTCGCAACTGCGCGTTGTCATTCTGAAGGCGGCGGTTTTTGGCAGCTAACAGTTTGTCGAGCGATTGAACGGTTTCACCAAGACGCGCGATCGAATCCTCGTTGGCAGTTGCCGCCTCGCCAAATTCGATTTCTCGAAGTAACCTAGAAAATACTCAAAATCGAACATTTAGAGGCTCTAAATGAGGGATTCCGACGAACCTCAACTCCTTCTTGATCGCTTCGTAATCGCTCTGATCAGCTAGCAGAGCCTCGAATTGTTTCATTTGATGAGCTCGCTTCTCGAGCTCAACTGCCATCTCATCGCATTGAGTGCGAGCCTTTTTCGCCTCCACCGCCGCCGCTTCAACCAGGCGCTGGTTCTCCTCGGTGAGACGGGCAATCTGAACAGTTCTACTTTGCTAAAGCGCTGCAAACAAAAGGACTGTTAGCCAAAAAGGACTATGGTTCGCATGGCGATGGCGATACTAGAAATAGAGATGGCGATACTAGAAAATAAACCCACCAGCTCGTCCTTTTCCTTCATGAGACCACCTAATGCGGCGATGTCCTCCAATCCTCCACGCTGCGATGAAGCACGGGCTTCGGCTAACTCTTCTGCCATTCGGCCTAATTCCGCTTCCAAATGAGCCTAAATAATATAGTCTCGAGAAGATTCTCCCCCACTGTAGGAAAAATTGGAATGAATGGAAAATTACTCACCACTCGTCTGTTAGCATCGTTCAGATCTCTAGTCAATATATCAATCTGTTCGTTCTCCAGAGCCTCCTTTCGGTCAGCCGCCACACGAGCGACATCCAGCCGTCTTTGAGCATCTCTCATTAGTGCTTCAAGTTCACTCACCTCAAAATTCATCAAGTTCTCGACATGTTATCATACAGTCCTCATGCGAAAGAATTAGGGGACTGGAGGCGTTTGGCGTCTGGCTACAAATAGGTGTCAGGAACCGCCCACACAACGAGTCTCTCACATTGGTAATTATTTTCAAGCTTTTTTTTCAGTCGGAACTTTGTCGTGTGTGTAATAGAGTAGAGCAGAGATTCTGCGAAAGCGAACCTCTGCTCTGCCCTATTGCAGGGAAGTATTCTATCGAGGAATTCACACAGAAGGTAAAATCAACCTCCCCAATTTGGTTGATTTTACCTTCTGTGTTCCTTCCCCTCCTTGAACACTTTTGTTCGCAAACTTTGGTACTTTGGCCGCTCGCAAACTTTGGTACTTTGGCCGCACCATCCACCACGCTCACAGTTTGAGCGGAGTACTGGCGAATGAGCTAACCAGGAAAGGTCAACAGGTCGCCATGACCATTCAAGATGGGATATATGCCGTGTGCGTCTCGGGGGACTGAACTCAAACCTGGTTTTAGAATTTGCAGAACGATTCTCTAGGAGGAGTTAGGGGGGAGGGTCGTTCTAGCATAGCACTCGCCAATCCTCCTTTGCGCAGCTCAAGTCGCCGATGGTATAGTGGATAGGTAAGTTGCTTCACGGATGGGAGGTCATGGTCACTCTTTGACATGTTCGCATTTTTGCGTTTTTCGGGACATCTTCTGCGAGTTCAAAAAAATACTTTTATCCGTTTTTTTGTCAAGCTTACTCTTACTTGCAGCAGGAATAGACTTGGAGGCCGGCAACTGTGCTACGCTTTCAAGACTTTTGGGCAGTGTTAACCCTTTACTGCCCAAATCACCCGTAATCAGGCCAGTTTTTGACCGAATTTTTTCTTCGTAAGGAACTGGCCGAAAAGTTCCCTACTAGGGTAGTCTGAAATTCTGATCATGATTATCACATCCGCTCGGCACGAAACATCCGTGCCACAGTCGCCAGCGCCAAAATACCCTAAATAACAAAGTTCGCTAAAAACTTAATTGGGTAATTGACCTCCTGAACACAAATATCTCATCCGTATTTTCTGAAACGGCTGACGCATACGCCACAAGCGACCAATCACATGCTTGTTCCGACTCTGGGGGTGTAGCACAAACTCCAGCCGCTTTAGTGCGAGGCTCTGTGCTAGGGCAATTGGGCAAACTGGCCGAAGCAAAGCACCACTCTTCCTGGTTGCCTATCATATCAGCCATCAGCCATAGCAGGGAAAGAACCTCAGGAGGGGTACAGACGAGATTGCGCAATCACATTACCCCTTTCTTTCTCTATCCCAAACATTCTCAACGCCCCCACGGATGTGATGTTTGTGTTTAGAAGGTCAAACTGCTCCAGTTGAAAAGCTTAGTGATTGTGGTGATTTCGAGTATTTTGGCGCCGGCGCCAGGCATTTCCGGGCACAGCTAATGGGATGTTTGTGTCCAGGAGGTCAAACTATCCGTTTCCAGTGAACTTCGTGATTTAGGGTATTTTGGCGCTGGCGCCTGTGGCACGGATGTTTCGTGCCGAGCGGATGCGATAATCATGATGAGAAGGGCAGACTACCCTAGTAGGGTACTTTTCGGCCAATTCTGCTAACGAAGAAAAGGTTAGCTACAAACTGGCCTGATTACGGGTGATTTGGGCAGTAAAGGGTAAACACTGCCCAAAAGTCTTGAAAGCGAAGCACAACTGTCGGCACTCAAGTCTTTTTCTGCTGCAAGTAAGAGCAAGCTTGACAAAATAACGGATAGGAGTATTCTCTGAACTCGCAGAAGATGTTCCGAAAAAACGCAAAAGTGCGAACTTGTCAAGGAACCGAACCCATGACCTCCCATATATATGAAGCAACTTACCTATCCACTACACCATCGGTCACCTGAAATTGTCGCTACTCGAACTCGACTTGAGCTACGCAAAGGAGGATTGCCGAGTGCTATGCTAGAATGACCCTCCCCCCCCTAACTCCTCCTAGAGAATCGTTCCGCAAATTCTGAAACCAGATTGAGTTTAGTGCCCCGAGACGCACACGGTAATATGCATCCCATCTTGAATGCCATGGCAATCTGTTGACCTTGCTGGTACGTAGACTTTGTCATTCAGAAGAACTGAACCTCACTTTCTTTTCCAAAGCAGCATTTTCAGCTTTGAGTTTGTCGGAGCGCATTGTCGTCTCGTGATCGCGTATGGAGAACTCGTCCCGCAGTTCCCTTTCGATCACGTCAATTGCTTTTTCCACTTCTTTAGTATTTTCTTCTTCCAGTTGCTTTATAGTATCTCGAAGTTGACGGATTGTGACATCTGTAAGATCGTCTATTGAAACGCGCACACTTTCGGAACAAGTTCGTCAAAAAAAGGTCATATTATGCTCAATAAAAGTTTCTGAGGTAAAAGCTCCCATCTGCCAACACATCTTCTTGGAAGTGAATAGAACGGTACGTGAACAAGGCGAGCAAAGAAATGCTAAATAGTCGGCATGGCACAAAATAGTAAATCCACAATAGATAGCGCCACGCGATAAGTGTACTGTCCGAGTGAGTAGAATCGATACAACCACAGTAAGAACAGAGCTCTACAGTGGATGAGCGCTCCGAGGAGAGGAAAAATCTAAGATTAGAGGATCTTAATGAACAGTAGTAGAGTACTAACACCAAGAATGGCACTACTTCACAGCGAGTGAGATGCTGTGAACCGTACAATGCAAAGTAATGCAAAATGGGCGAGAGTTCTCTTGGGCCATAGCATTACGGCTCAAGAAAACTCTCGCAGGTGAAAGGAAGCTGGACAGTGTTGCGAGGACTGGGGCATGGCGCTAACGGTAGGGCCATGACGGTCAGGGCAACGTTACTTGGGCAGTAACTCTCGCCTGCGGCGCACGAGGGACTCTATGGCAGATCGTGAGCAGGCACGGAAACGTGGGTGGACGGCGACATGGCACGCGTGGCAAGAGAGCCACTATCAGGTGGGAGCATGTCATCCACGGCTGGAAGAATTTCCTCCACCGAGAGCGCGGCATGCCAGGCAATTTAGGAGATCATTTGATGATTGGCAGAGAGGCACAATCTTTTCCGAAAATATGCTAGACAGAACACAGTCACAGAGGATTCAGTAATTTTAACGTTCGAAGCAGCCCATGCTTCTTGAACGCATATAATGACAGTCCAGCGCAGATGTTTTTTGATGGCAGCGGTCTCGCCGGCCCCTAGCAATTCATCGTAAAGTTTCTCATTCGCATGCGTCAGGCCACTCGCCCAATTCTCCCTTGACAGGTCACTTGGCCTATAACTCCACATATGAGTTTCAATACCTACTTCCGGCTATCGTGCCTTAGGAAATGTTCACTAGATGAAAGCCTGACGAGCAGGGTCTCAGGGTAATGTTGGATGGACGCGGATATTGTATGACGGCGAAGACGCTCCTTCGTGTACGTGAGCAAGACGAACAGCTCGACCGATTTAGGCATGCTGGGGCATGGCGTAACGATCAGCTGAACCGTAACAAGGCAATATTGAGCAGACGAAGTATGCAGTTTGAGTACTGTAATGCGGTGGAACACTTGAAAGATGATCCTGTCTGTGAGAATTATTAACCATCACATGACTAAAAACAACGTCCACTACTATCCGATGTGTAGAAGCCCTTCTGCACAAGGTGGCGCCAACACAGAGCATGTACCACTTTCGCGAATGGAATGTGCTTGATAAAAGGCCACCGCTCAGCAACAATGAACTAGCTTCGCCTTGAGCTGAGCCCACCTTCTTCATTTCGTTTTACCATCGCCCACATAACGTTGGGGTCTCGATCACCTGTAAAATCCATAGGCTTACCATCGTCTGCTTTTCTTTTCTACACCCAGTTTGTCAGATCAGAACTAACACGGCCCTTAGCTAGGGCAGTTTCCACGGCTGATTTGCTTCTTTCCTCACTAGAATCCCAATTAGCTGATCTAATGGTTTGCAGGCTCGCACACTGCGAATGGCGATCACGGACGCTCTATTTAACGTCAACAGTCTGATGTGTGCTTGCTCGACTTCGACTATGGGCAAAGCCATTATGTAGCGATGTAAAATGAGATAAAATGGTACTCGATGTATAAGCGATAAACATCAATTTCTTCACGAATGTGGGGGGAAAAGCATTTGATTTTAATGTGTCGCATGATAGAAGCTAGTCAGTACGATAACAGACCCTGGTTCTTCAAATCAGCCAATTCGGAATGGACTTGGGCCACTTGAGCTCGCAGATGATTTGCTTCCTCAACGGCTATATTCGTCTTTTCCGCTTGCGATTTCCACACAATCGCCTGTTCAATAATCGGCGTCGGATCTGGAAATGGACAGATCTCAGCGAATTATCTGGATCATCCCTTTCTACGAAATAGAAGATTGTTATAAAAGCGAGCAAATGTGATTTATCTTAGCTTTTTGCCAATTTCATATTTCTGCAGTGTCAGTAGTTTTGTTTTGAATGACCGGGCCACCAAAAACTCTAGCATATTCCAGTTACGGACTCATGAAGCTAATGATTTGATATTGTTCAGAGCGAAAGTCCTAACAATCCACATCATCGAAGTTAAGAACCATGAGTGAGGGAGACAATTTTGCTTTACAGACTTTGGCCAATAAAAATAACAAGACTATACATATTGAAACCCGCGCCACACGTCAGACAAGGACCACCAGCCTTAGGAAGAGCTCACTGGGACGGTTCTTGCCATGTGCGAGAAGAACGAATCAGCAGCAGTACAGGTGTACACCTTGATACTTGAAAGGGCGCCGAAGTGAGCGTGAACGGTAGCACTATCCGGTTGCCCTTTCGCACTACACCTGCGCTATCCTCAAGGTGCAGAGCTGCGTTGAAACCAATATGCCGCAAAAAAAACACCCAGTCAGAGGTAGAGAACAACCAGAAATGCGAGACGAGAAGTTCATGGGGCTATGGTAAGGCGTGAGGCTGGATGGGCGGCAGCGCGGCCGCAACGCAACGACACAGGTATCGCTTCCCTCCCACACTGTTCCCATGCACTTTTGAACGAAAAAGTGGTATGTTACCATAGCTGATCTATTCACCTCCCGAATAATAAGAACCAGGATCGAAAAAGAAGAGTGTATGGTTTTTCTTCGAGGAGGGACATCGCCCTGACCCATCGAACAACTGCTGACCTACCCTGAGTCGAATCCAACCTCTAAAACGACAGAGAGCTGGGACAGCGCTTTAATGATCTTCCCCATTTAGAAAGTGAGATGTCACTGTGCCACCAGAGCCAATCAGCTGCTACATATCCCTTCTTCTACAAGTCCGACTGAAATGGCAAAGGAGGGCATTTCCCCTGATTCCAGCGCGTCTCCTTTCCTCGTAGTTTCTAACTCATTTCTACAACCATGTTACAGATATGACAAATAGCTTGAGAATTTTGCTAATTTTTTAAGGAAAAGCGCAGTGCAAGCAACTTCACCCCAAATCGTCGAGGCAGTGAATGCACAAGTGCCCGTAAGGTTAGCAGCGACCGACTTTCAGTTGCATATTGGTGGTGGTCTCACGAAGGAGTCATCATTTAAAATCTCCAGAATTCATTTCAAACGGTGACTGTTCTTTAAAAGAAGCATTCAGTAGCTCTCTTTAGGGACTAAACATTCAATCGCTTGCTACCGTGGGAACTACAGTCTCGCCACAGAAATCAACATACTCAAAACGTTTTTTCGGTCCTGTATTCATGATCAAATGATGATTCAAGGCGTTCATCTCGTAGGCAACACCATCACGCGGCCCCAGTATATCGAAGCACCATCGGCTCAACCTCATCGATTCGGATGGTGGATTCGCAGCCGGCCTGCCTTGTATCGATTTGGCATCGATCGCAGCTGGCTTGTGCCGATTCTGAAGCGAAATCAGCTTCTCGCACACCACGAGCAGTAGCTCCTCTTCCACTCCAAAGCTAAATCGAACAGCGCTCCCTCTGATCGATCTGCACCCGAAGGGTGTCAACTCCGAACCGACGGAAACACGGAGACCACTTGAATGAGCGGTTATTACCTATGTAACTGCTAAATGCACTTCGGGAGTAGTAGTTCGAGGCGACGAAACAAGATGCAGCACAAACAGCCGCCCAAATCCCACCATGGAATGACAGCACGGGTCCAGACTGAGCAGGAATTCTCGTTGCAGAACTTCAGTGAAGCACTTATTTATCATCGGCTTAGGTACATCCCGAAACTCCACAGGCAGACTGAGGAAAGATTAGATGGGGAACTAGAAGCTCCTTTTGGTGATCCGGCACCATGTGGGATCTCACGTCTTCGTGGCGTCAGAGGTGATGAAATCAGTAGGTTAGATCGACTTGTTCACGAATTTGCTCTATTGCCCCTCCACATTACCACAGGGTTCGAGCGGCGTTCGCCCTTCCGAAAGAATTGAGGCTAAGCGCCAAGCGATTGATACGCCTTCAGGGGATACTTGTTATTCGTAGCGAGAAACTGGCACATTCGAAGAGATTCCATTCCGAAGTTGCGATGAACGCCGGGAAATTCCAAAGAGGGCTCATCGAGTATGGTCTTTTCCGTAGAAACTTATAGAAAAATATGAAGTGATGAACCGCAGAAATGAGGTTAGAAACGGTGGCAAACAGTGCCAAAGACTAAAAATAATGTGCTTTTGCCTGACTGGACATAGATCAGACCAAGATGATGCCAGGCCAGATGGAGCTCAAGCACAGCCGTCTGACCCAATGTGGAATCACCAATATCGGGCAGAACGAGGGCTGTCCGCTATCGATCGGTAGTCAATGAGCGTGTGCGCAGTGTTGGACATCGACGATCGATCGGGGCGGGGCTTCCGGCCAACTACCGTATGCCGTCACCAGCCATCGATCTACTGCGATTGGAGACTGCTCCGCACACCTCTACTGCTGTAGACGCCATTGGAACACCGTAATCGAAAGGCGGAAGCAGAGCTGTACAGTCTGAGGGTACAGGTCTACCCATAGGGAGCTTATTCCACGAATGTGAAAACATTCACCTTCCTATTATGAACACCTTATCAATCACAGGCTACTGATGGAAGATTGATGAGTTCAAACTGACAAGCACAATAAGAACTTCTCATCAATGGCTATGGATGACCTCCGAGCCGCCGTCCACCGCGCATTCACAGCTAAGCTTCTTTCATGAAGGAAATGCCAAAAGATTCACGAATTTCCAAATTTTTGCCATTGCGTAGGGCCGCATAAGGATATAGTAACTATGTCCTGAACAGGTCTCTTAACTTAAACCAATCTCCATCTCGGGTCGCAGTGGAGCTCTTGACCCTAGGAGTACAGTGAGATTTTATTGAAAATAGCACAAAACCGTAAAAATTTGAAGAGATATTCGTCGAAAATATATCCTTGTGTTAAGCAGTTATCGAAATTTATCCTTTATCTGGGCATCCCAGTGTATCGCAAACGCCGGCTCTTCAGGCTGAGCTCAGCCCTTTTAGGACGTTATGCTCGGACTCAATATCGCGAATTCAACGATACATTCATACCTCTCGAAAAAAGACTATCATGCTATGCATGGCTCCTCCAGAAACTTCCTTTTCTTCTGACACCACCACAGTTGTTGTCCACCACAGAAACAACACGTGCTAGATATAAACAACGCACGAAGAATCAAAAGGAACTCCTGATTGTTCTCGCTACAGCGTTCAACACCAGGTGGAGAGGGATACCATTCCTTCCTAATCAGAAAGAATGAGGTTGGCAAAACAGAGAGCTACCGAAGGAGCCGAGCAAAAACAAGACGCCAAAAAAGTTCCATAGAGTAAATCCTTTCGAGCTCAGGGATCTTCATCGGTGGTAATGTGTTCTTTGAGGTGAGCTGGACTTCTCGCACTTATTCAACCTATCGACTATGAGCCGCTCTTTTTCAAAGAGATCCTGAATTCGCTCTGGAAGTGCATCCTCAGCAATCGATTACAAGCGTCGGTCTAGCCAATCCATGCTTGAAAGGGTTCTCCTCTGAAAGCGGAGCAGCGCGTAGCACAGCGCTCAGGAAAATCGAACAGAGCCGACGAAGTTCGGCAATTTCAGCGACTCACTGACACCACACGCGGGCCAGCAATTACACAACCTTTTCAATAAAAGCACAGAATTCTGACAAGTACTCATCTACAGCCGATCGCTGCATTTCACTATACCATTTTCACTCACAAAAACCTCGTCGTGGACAGCAACTGATCTGAGAAACGATAGCAATCATTCGATGGAGGGCCTAAAAGGGGCTAATGTTGTCGTCTAACGACTTGTTGACACCGCTGGCGAGCTGCTCCCGATCACTACTACCACTGTGAATATCGTGCATCTTCCCAGCCGATTTGGTGCTGATTATGGAGGTACACAAGCAAACTGGCACATTTCCAAGTATGGAAATGTATTACATCAAACATCTATTCCGCAGAGGTGAATTGACGGAAGGGGAGATCAGGCGAATGAATCATCTCATCACTTCGGAATGTCATCTAATACTATAGTAATGGAGATGAATCTTTGAAGGCACCACGAGAAGGGAGAGCTCGATCTTCTTTTGCAATGAACAGAATTTCCTCACCTGGGAGATTCGTGAGTTGAGAGCAGATTTCGATTAGCGCCGCTTCAGTCGCTTTTCCTCTGACAGTCAGCTGATCGACTTCCTTTTGGAACGCTTTTATCAATGGCAGAGCAACTCTTCGAGTTTCCTGGAATCGATGCAAATTCTTCAGAGGTATCAGATCCTTTTCTGAAGAAAATCATTACGGAGAACACTATTAGGGAGTAGAAATTACTCTATTCACTGTGATAACTATCTTCTGAAAAAAAAATCATATAGCCAATGGCAAATTTTCGCCATAAGCTTTGCTTTGATCCCAGATTCTCGCCCGTGTTTCAAAAAACATTCGGGATTTAGCAAGTTAACAGAAATTGCAATGAACAGCAAAGACCTAAAAAAACGATTAACCAGTGGAGTAGGTGGCGACTGTACGTCGACAAGAAACTTCTCGATTCTTCAATTCAATTCCATAACGCTTATTTTCCAAAGGGACTCTTTTGGGGACCTCATTTCCTACATCTCTCGGTATTTCCCAGATAATTGTTAAGCCTCAGTATGACAATCGATCAAGCCTAGTCTGCGACTCGAACGCCAGCGTCATCTGAATAGCTCCGAGTGCCGACTATTGATCTGACGTCTAAAGTCCTGTTCTAAATGGACTAGTACGATCCTAAAAGCTTCAAAACAGAAGCGGGACAACGTTCTCTTGGGATCCCTCGAAATTATAAAGGCAGGAAGAGAAGCACCACAGTCGGATAAACCTAACCATCTTATCCATTTCGAAGGGTTGATAAGTGTTCCTACGCAGAATTGGGACAAGAATTCCATAACACAAGTGCAAATAGGGCACGAATCTAGAAGGCAGGTCCTCGTTCAAAAATGAGGAGTTGCGCGGCTCAAACACTACAGGGGGGGGGACAGAAAAAGCCACTTTTCTTCCTTGACATTCGAGGCGTTATAAGTTACACTTTATTGAATTCTGATCGGACAATTATACCACCATTTTAAAGAGCATATTGAATAATATCACGATGCTCCGTCACAGCCTTCTGAAGGAGCGCCGTCGCGAGATTCTGCCACGTAACCGTGAGTGAGTAACTGGCTTTAGCGAGGTAGTTGATTTCTCGGCCACTGTAGACCCCCTTGCTGAGCTCCGCCCAAATCCGGTAATTGAAAGGGCTTAGGTCAGATGACGTAGTTCAATATTTCATCTCTTTCAGGGACTAAACGCCCTTCCGTTCTAAGTAGGCAAGAGTTTTTCCAACATCCTTCGGTTCCATGGGGTGGCACCCAATGCTGTAGCAGTACAAGGTTTCCAAGAAGGTACGGGCGACGACATGTGGGGGAATATTTTCTCGAGTTGCTAACTGCCAGCGCTCACCTTCAGCCCGGGTCTACAAAGAAAATATCGGTCTTCCCATCCCAGGCACTTCGGTTCGTACCATCAACTCGCACCTCGGCGACTACGGTGAAGATGATGTCCTAGACCGTAGCGACGTTGTCGGAGCTGCTCGATGTTGGAGGTCTTCCAGATCGAAAGTACTGGTCTCCAGGTAGCTATCCATGGGTGACTCCATATTAGAAGTTTCGCAGCTGTTTGGATGTGACATGAGTTCCGAAGGTCTTCTCCAGCCAGATTGCGACTGGAGATGACTTCATATTTTGGTCACGTGATGATGGGCGAGAGCCAGCTCATGCTTATCGAGGAACATCTTGGGTATTTTCCCCTTGGTACTCGTATCCACGTCCTCTGTATGGGCTGCGAAAACTTTGCTGATATGTGACTTGGCCAAAGTGACTTTTTTTGGGCCCCCTGTAATTAAAAAGTAGTAAGTGATCAAATAGTGAAGAAAAAACAAAAAATAACTGCCGGAATGCCCATCTAGAACCGTTGCTGAACTGCAAATGCACGTGCATAAGGTGAAGGAAGGGCGTATTCGGACGTGTTCTCAATTCTTTGTACCAGATTTTTCTCCTTATTACTTCACTACCACTATTCGAAATGGAGACACTTAGCAGCGGATTAACCAGACCACCTGGATACCTTTAAAAATGAAAGCAAGGCGTCTCCGTGGCAGGGGGCGGAGCCGTTTTTGCGTCGCGAGCGATCATTTTTATCACGCATTTTTGAGCTGCGAAATTAGTACATCCCCACCCTTGCAGGCGGGACCACTTGTCCCAAAAGATGTGCCTGAACGTTAGTAACGGCGCGCATGCCATCAAACCAAACTCACTGAAAACTGTATTCAATGGAATTCAAGTTCATCACTATCTTGCTGGCAAAAAGCATGGGACTTCCATCGTCTGATTTTTAATGTGATGCGAATTTTTCGGATAATTTGAATTTGGGACGATTTCAAATAAGCACGCCCTGTTTTGAAATTAAGCGAAATCTACTGCTTCAGCGGCTTCAAGTAACGATGAGAGAAAGGGAAATTTCCTTCTTCTTCTCCCTAGCGTTAGTCCCGCGCCGACGCAGGGTCGCGCTGTTCTTGTTAACGTCGCCATTTGTTCCGATCCACTGTATCTTCTGCCGTGGCTTTCATTTCAGTGAGGTCCTTCTTGATGACGTCCCTCCATCTTTTCTTTGGGGCTCCTCGTGGCAGCTTGCCCTCCACTTCGAATTCCAAGGCTTTTCTTATTGGGTGGCCTTCAGGCCTTCTCAACACGTGCCCATACCATCGCAGTCGCTGCTCTCGTGCCTTCAGCTGGACCCTAGCGATCTGTGTGACCGCCCCGACGTCCTCGTTTCTGACCCTGTCGAGTCGTGTCCAACCACACGCCCATCTCAGCATCCTCATTTCAGCTGAATAGAGCTGCCTTTCATGGTTCTTGCAGATGGGCCAGCACTCACTACCGTAGAGCATTGTAGGCCTTACCACCGCCCGGTCCACCTTGCCCTTGAGTGTTCTCGAGCACCGCCGGTCGCACAGGATTCCAGTGGACCGAGGCAGGCGGTCGAATGCCTTCTCAAGGTCCAGGAAGGCTAGGTAGCAGGGTCGCCGCTTCTCTCGGTTCTCCATCAGCTGTCTGGCGATGAAGATGGCGTCAGTGGTGGACCTTTCGGGCACGAAGCCGAACTGTTCCTTCGAGATAGGGACAAGTTCTCTCAGCCTAGTGTTGACCAGGCGCTCGTACAGCTTCATGGTATGGGGAATCAGCTTGATGCCGCGGTAGTTGGAGCACTCCGTCGCGTCCCCTTTCTGTTTGAAGATGGGAACGATTGTGCTGCTCCTCCACGCGTCGGGCATCCTTCCTTCAGCCGTAACATTGTTTAGGAAGTCTGTTAGCCGAATCACACGAAGCTCTCTCAGAGCCTTCCATTCCTCTATCGGTACTCTGCCTGGACCCACTGCTTTCCCAACTTCCATTCTCCCTGCTCCCTGCGGTTCTTCCTGTGCCCAGGGAGTGATGAGTCCTGCCGTTGCTTCTATCTGTGGGCTATCCTTGCGGGAGAATTCTTCGTTCAGTAGTCCCTTGAAGTACTCTTTCCATCTCTTTCTGACTTCGGCTGGTTTCCTGAGAATGGCCCCGTTGATGCTCTTCACAGTTCTTACGACCCTGATGTCCTGAGCCGCGCGATGTCGAGCTTTAGCCAGGCGGAAGACAAACTTGTCCCCCTCTCGGCCCTCCAGCTTCTCGTACAGGGCGTCCATTTCCGTATTCTTGGCCTTAGTAAGGTCGCCTTAGCGAGTCCCTTGCAGCTCTTGCAGGCAGTGTAGTCTTCGGGGCTCCGTGTCTTTTGCCAGAGTTTGTATGCTTTCTTCTTCTGCTTGACGATCCTCTGGACTTCCTCGTTCCAGAACCAGGTTGCCTTGTCTCCTCGGACACCGCCTCGCGTCTCTCCCAGGACTTCTTTTGCGCACTGTAGGATGTCCTCTGCTGCGTGGCTCCAGGTGTCCTGGACTGGCCCATGTGGGTCCGGCAGCCCAGCCTCCAGTATTCTTCGGCCGAGGCTATCCGTTTCTGCGTTCCGCATTTTCCGCCAGCGAATACTTCGCTCTGTTTTCACCCCCCTCTTCTTGGGGAGGTCTATCGCGATATCTGCCAGGAGAGGTCTGCGCTGAGGACCCCGGTCTTCCCCAGGCAGTACCTTGACGTCCTTGACAGTTTTGAGAGACGACCTTCTCACCAGGACGTGGTCGATTTCCGTTTGTCTCCCTCCACTGCTGTAGGTTACCTTCTGAGTCCTCCTTTTCGCGAAGAAGGTGCTACAGATTGCTAAGCCGTAGGCTGTGGCAAGGTCAAGGATCCGTTCTCCTTCAGCATTTCTCGCTCCTATTCCTTAACCACCGTGCACCCTTTCTAGGCCTCTTCTGTCATTTCCCACGTGGCCATTCAGATCCCCAGCTATGGTGAGGTAATCGTCTTCTGGAAGCGATCTTATGGCCTCGTCCAGGATAAGGTAGAACTCATCCTTTCCGCTTAGGAGCAGCCGGATTGTGGTGCGTACGCGGTCAGTACTGTCCAGTACCCATCCACCGTGTCCATTCTCACTCCCATGATCCGGTCACTGATTCTGTTCACGGAAGAGACGCAGTCTTTCAGGGATTCCTGAACACCGCTCCGGCCTACCGCTATGGCCACGCCGTTCCGTTTGGTGTCTGCTCCATTGTAAGAAGACGTCGAACCTCCCGACTAGCGCGCCTTTGCACTTTCCATCGCGTTTCTGAAGCATAGGACTTGGATGTTTCTGCGCCTTATGAGGTCCTCGCGAGACTTCCCGTAAGCGACCCCACGTTCAAGGTCCCTATTCGAACTAGCTTCTTTGACCGAGGTCGTTCACGCCCTCCGGTAGCCCTCGCATACTGACCACAGAACTCGGCGAGGGTTTGCTGCGCCGCATTTCCGGGTGACGTCCTAGCATTAACACTGATACTTTTGCGACTTGTCATGATTGTTGTGACGGGTTTCTCCATCAGCCGGCCTGTCAACCTGGGCCTGACGCTGGTAACGTCTCCATTTTTGCAATTTTTGCAAGGCATGGTTTGTGCCTCGGCAGGGATTGTACTTGTGACCTACCTCAGCGTGGTTGCGACACACCGGCCGCCTTTCTTAACCACTCGGCTATCCCTTCCTCGAGAGAAAGGGAAATTTTGAATGGATGAAATTACATGGAAATGGCATCCCATAACTCACAAGAAATCCATTCACGAAAAAGGATCAGAAGTACAAATTCTCCGAAAAAATCTCGGTATCATGGGAAATGATCCGAAGGAACATGATCATGTAAATAAGCCTATAAGGAAGCGAGCGCTCTATTCCAGTGGGTAAAGAGGCGAACTAAAGGAATTTGAAACAAGCCAACGAACGGCACCTGCACTTTCAACTTGTTTTCGATCCCCCCCCCCGAAGAGGGTCCACTTACGACCCCCCCCTGCTCTGACTGACAACCAGATGCATGTTCACACGAAATGGCTCCTCAAATGAATCTGGACTTTCGAAAGGCTGACTATGCTCTTAAATCCAGGCAATAAGAGGCTGTTTCAGCCTCATGCAATATGAGGCTGAACAACAGCCTCGCATTACCTACAATTTGTCTTAGAATTCAGAATGAAACTCGCCGTTGACATGCAACTTGTAAAAAGGAACACAATCGAAACAGCGACTAATGGTGATAGGCTGAATTGGTGAAAAAAAATAGCCCCAAGGTCAGAATGTCAAGCCCCAGATGTGCATTCAATGAATGGTGACGGGGAACTCACGAAAACATACACGACACAACAAAGCAGAACATAAAAAACACAAAAAAAATGCGGAACAAAACGAAAAAAATGGATAACCAGGCGGCAGTATATCGTTCTATATTCGGCTATTATCGATCGCGATGTTGCGACCGCCTTCATTGGAAAAACGTCATTGGAGCGCGGTTGCTGGACCTGCCAACGTCCTGCGGCCTTTTCGCGGGGTTATATCTCTTTGACGGCCGCGGCTTTTGATAAATGGTTAGTAGCATGCAAAGGCAATGTTCCTACTGTTGCGTCTTCTACCTAGTTGCAACATGAATAATTCCACTTCGTGAAACACTCCGGATGGGTTTCGGATCGTCTAGGGGTATATCGCAAGCGCATTTTTATGCTTACACGAAGATTACTTATTTCGAACGCAATTTCACCACAACCAAAACCGTCTTCAGAGCGCCCCATCTTTTCTCTTTCCAACAAGCTTTATAATTTTCTTGAAGACCCGCTAGATCAGATTTTTTAGACGGGTTACCAAAAAGCTACCCTCTGAGCTACTCAAAAGTCCGATTCCGTGCGTGCCATTGTGAGGATACACCTTCGAAAACTTCAGTGTGCCTCCAAAACACATATTTCCTTCAAATGAGTGGAAGAGGAGCTCGGCTATCACTGATCGATTTAGTCCGAGTGTGCGCCGTGCATTACGCTTCTACAGAGATGGTGGAAAGGTGTAAATTCTAATTTCATGTGCTTTTATCCATGCAAGCAGATTTTTGTTTAGGGTTTGAAAAGGACAAAACGCACGAATCTGTTCGAGACATATTATTTAGTAATCTACGTACTTACGAGTTCATGCTATTAATTGGTATTTACTTATTTATTCTTGCTATTCTTGCTATACTGCTGACGATTATTTTGTAGTCCTATTTACATCGGGTCTTCTGCAGCTTTCCATCCGTTCCATCGAACTTAGCAATGACACTTTTTTACTGGTTGATGCTCAGCGAGCCTACTTTTGCGATACTACCCACGTCCCCCGCGGCCAAGTACGATCCCCTCCCTGGGGATTTTGCATGAAAAAAGGACTGTTAAACAGAGGAATTAATCTGTAAAGAATACACCCATAATAATTCTCATTTTTCTAACATCTTGGCTTCCATCTGCGGGTCTGATCCCAGATCGGCTACCACCCAAGTCAACCGAGTCATCCATCCCTCGGTGGCGAGTTAACCGGTACCATCATCAGTCATCAGTCATCCGAGTCATCTAAAGAACAGGTACTTCCATATGAGCTGCCCCGCACAAACAACCCCATGGGCCATCTCGTGCTTAAAAGCCACCACAAACCTGAATACAAGTAGAATGTGGGTGCCGCATCCTAAATAGTGATTCTTCAACCGCTGGAGCCTTATCCTCCAAGCTTTTCTATGCAGCAATGTTTCGCACTGTCACAGAACTTAGGTCAGGTGTTCTTTAGCATGCCAAGGACATGGTGGGCGGTCATAAATAAGCCTCACTTGGCTTACCAAAACAAGGTCAGACTTTGTTTTCATGCACATGACATGATTCTAAATCATCGATGCAATACCACTACAACTTCTTTATTCTGGACCATACTGAACTTCGAAAAAAGTCCTTCAACCTTCTCACAGAAAAGATGGTTGAGATTGCAGAAGGAATAACTGGAAGGAGACCACAGGTTGGTTTGTTCCAGCGGCAAATCGCTCGGCAATAAGAATGTTGCCCATGTGAGCATTCTTCTTCAACTGGTGCTTGAGAACAGAACGAAAAAGACGTAGCGATTTGTACGGCATTTCAGAGCCCCATCAGAATCTTGGAGTTATGCGTTGTAAATCTTGCACATCTGGACACAGTAAGCTGAGTTCGATCTTTGCCAATAGACTGTACTAGCGCCACTTGACGTACAGTGCTCGCACCACCCCGAATGATCTCTCCAGCTTATTAGCTTATCACTCACAAGGAAGGTCGTTCGGGGCGTAGTGCGCTTTTCGAAAACGGTTTTCTGCATATTGTAGGGGCTCATGCAAGGGCCTGAAAAGTGTGCTTCATTTTCGCTGCGCGCTTCCACGAAAGGTAAAAAACGTGAAAAGAAATCTTTGGAATCCGCTTCGCTCTGGGCCTCTACACGGCGTAGCTCACTTGCAACTTTGACTAGTTGCTGACTGGGGGGTTAAAGGGGCTATTTGAATCGAAGCGAAAAATCGCCGAAAGTGAGCTTCCAACTAGGGTCATGTGCTCAAGGGTGAACGGCTTCCTGCAATGTCATCAACGATTAGAGCTCCACGCCAGAGTCGGGTATCGGATGGCCTAGCGGATTGGAGGTTTCGCAATCGGACAGTGAGGGTCGAGTTGATGGATCGGCTCCCCTTGCGTCGCGGCTTTTTGCATTTTTCAGGTTTCGCTGTTCTCGCTTCCATTTGTGTCTGCGCATGAATATAACTCGGATATTTGCCATTTATGGGCACATTCCGAGTAGCTGTACCTCATGAGTCAATGCTATTTCAACTATTTCGATTTTCACGCACCAACGAACAGGATTACTACTGAACGTTGATCTCCATAGGCTACACAGCGTATCTGATCGCGAATATAGTAACTTGCGTGGTGTCAATTATAACCAATTCGGGGCCACATCTTCTTTCCACTGAATTCGTTATATACACCAATATAGGGAACGTTCACCGCTATTCTGTCGCCAAATTGCGTGAATGCCAAGAATAAGTGTTATATTTGTGATCAGGGCCACTGATTACCACTAAAAACAAATTTTCGGTCAAAACAATTGTTTTGACCTTCTTGGGTTTGCTTATTGGGTTTTCCGGGGTCCGTAGCGTCCGTAGCGTCAACGATACGCATCGCTGTTACGGAGATGTGAGACTCCGCTCACACTGCCGACCAAATGGTCGGTCATCTGCAACCCGAAAAAGTCAAAAAAATTTCTTCGCTTAAAACTTGCTCCTAGGGGTAATCGACAGTCCTGATTACGATTCTAGACTTTATTTTCAGTTCCAGTGCCATCTGGAACCGGCATAGCGCCGAAGAGCTGAGTCTGTGCATACAAACGAATTCGAACGAAAAAGCAGTTTTGCTCCATAAAAGTAGGATTGTTCAGTTCATCGTGAATGTTTTTGTTAGGACCAATTATTTAGACATACATGGATCCAAAAAATGAAAAACTGTAGGAAAGCAAAATTTTGTCCTCGGTGGGATCCGAACCATCGACCTATTTTCTACGTTTTTTTTATTCGTAGAAGCGCGCAGCGAAAATGCACCTCAGTTTTGAGGTCCTCGTAGGTGCCCCTACAATATGCACAAGACCATTTTGAAAAAGCTCACCACGCCTTGAACGACCTCCCTTGTTAGTGAAGCGATGTTGCTTCTACAGGGGAGCTCAGAACAGGGCAGGAAATTGGAGACGTTTTTGACGTTGTTCGCAATGATGCTGAACCCCTATACACCTGTCGCTGAAGGCTTATCTGAATGTTCTTATACTTTCGTGACCCTCCACAGTGTTACAGAGCCGGGGTACAGCATCGTAATGTGTGAAATGGTGGTGACAATACGATCCCCCCTCCCCAAAGGAGCGTTCCGGTACGACCCACCCCCTCTTCAACACTTACCTACTATTTTCCTATATTGTCTAGTTTTCACCCAAAAATCGTCGAGCTGGGGCGTGTAGTGCACTTGAAACAGGGAAAATTACGAAAACTCAACAATCGGGAAAAGTTTTCCCAACGCGGCAAATTCCTCTCAAGGCCACATGCAGGCAACACCTTACCTCTCTAAGCGCCGTCCAGGATTTTTTCATATTGAAGCGAAACTTGAACATGAAACAGCAAAATCAAAAGGAACACGGATGTTTACGAAATGGCCCGGCATATCTGCTTCTGTACATTGAACTCGCACCGAAATTCGCATCAACATTTCCGTCGGAAGGAGAACCGTAACCTACCAGAACAGCAATTTTCCACTTCAAAGCATTATGTTCGAGCAACGATGTCCCCACTACAAGTATCCTAAGGCGACCCACGGAAAGGTTTCATCGATTTAGGTGGAAAGATGGTGTCGAAAAACAAGTCATATTCTATCTGTTCAATACTTCTATATCCATAGATTCTGCAGGTATCATGAGAAAGATGTGAAGATGAAGATGGGACATGTACAAAATAACAAAGCGGAACAAAAAAAAACACAAAACTGCGAGAGTAAATGAAAAAATGACCCATGAGGCGGCAGGAAAACAAGTGCCGACGAGGTCGCTCCAACGACGTTTTCCATTCAAAACGGGACCGCTCTCATTGGAAAAACGTAATGGGGCGCAGTTGTTGACCCAGGCAACGTCCTGAGGTCTTTTCGGGCGGTTATAGCTTGGTTACAAATCCCTGCAGCCTCATCGTGGCGTGGGGGTGAACGGTTTTGGACTGTTCCAAAAACGTACCAATGCGGAGGGTGCCACGTCAGAGCCTGGCGAGCTACGCGTGGTTAAATTTCTTCTCGCTGAAAACAGTAACAACTATGGGCCTCATTCCCCTGAAGCTGAGGGAACCACCGACAGGGCGACTGGGACCGCTCGGACGAGGCTGCTAAAATCACAGGGCCAACGGAGATTTAAGTTGCCCAGGACTAGGATGACGATCTGTACTTTCAACGCACGGACGCTTGCATCGGAAGCTCACATCGAAGATCTGAGGCTGCAAGCCAGGAAGATCAAGTACGCTTTATATTTTTCCCGGAGACCCGCTAGTTCAAGAGATATTTTAGATGGCTTACCCTCTGAACCCTCTGAGCCACTCAGAAGTTCCTTCTGTGCCATTGTGAGGATACACCTTCGGAAACTTCAATGTGCCTTCAAGACACATATTCTCGTTTGAATGAATGAAATAAGAACTTGGTTATCACCGATTGATTTGGTCCTAGTGTGCGCCGCGCATTACGCTTCTACGCAGAGATGGTGGGAAGGTGTAACTTCCGGTTTTAGGTGAAGTTTGTAAATGCAAGCAGACGTTTGTTCAGGGTTTGGAAAGGACAATACGAACGAGGGCAATACGAATGTTTGAGATGTGTTCAGTTATTTACGTACTTACAAGTTCATGCTAACAATTGATATTGCCAATCAATTTTTTTTATTCTGTAGTCTTCCTTACATCATGACCTGCAGCTTTCCGTCCGCTCCACCAAACTTAGCAGTGGCACTTTTGTGCTGTTTCATGCTCACCGATCCTCCCCACGTCCCCTGTGGCCAAGTACGACCGAACGTAGAGGACGTAGAGGAAACTCGCGTAAAGGAACTTCCTAGTTATGATCAGAGGCATGCAGTCGACCAAAATCGGCGAAGGAACTGTTAGTGTACGTGTACTCCGTTTTGTTGATGTTCAGCTGGAGCCTCCTATGCGGCGAGTTCTTTCTTTCATCTATTTGGAGACAGCCTCGGACTAGCTGACTCGTCAACTCATATGGGGAACCCTTCGACTTCGGGGAGTACCAGAAGCGCTTATGAAAACCGTTCAACTGACGTACCGCCACTCTACAACATGTATTCGGAAGCCTGTAGGGGACACTATACGGTTTCCCGTTACCGCTAGCGTACGCCTTGGATCGGCTCTTACGCCACAGTTGCTTATTCATCCAAAAGACTATGCGAGCCGCCTTCCACGCTACTATATGCTGACGTGTTGCTGATGAGCGACCCAAGAAGAAGTGGCGCGCCATTTGAATGAAGAAGTGAAACTAAAATCTACAAAATGTAGATTTCCTCCTGATACAGACAGAATCTTCTTTTTTTATTTAACAGAATGACCTGTTTCAAATACGGAAAAGAGAAAGTTTAAGAAGGTACTCTAAATCGGATAGCTAGGAATTTCCTGCTGCTCCAAAATTACTAAAACCACCTTCCCTATGAGCAATATGAACTAGGCAGGAAACAAGTTCTCATGGGTGTACTACGAATAAGGATTCATGGATATTTCTTCGATGGACCTTGTCTACTTGAAGGATGAGCTCTGAAGGGGCTCAAGGGGGTTTTCGCTTTCATTAACTCCATTTTGCTGCATTGATTGCGGAACGAACGTCAGTGACGCTTCGCGGAGATTATAAAACAATACATCCAGTTCACCCCTCCCACCATCAAAAAGATAACTTAAAGACAGCCCCCGCGCTCGAGTAGTGCATGGTCGTCGTTCCTTGTGCAAGTAGAACAGCCCCCAAGCTAAAGACTGTCCCACTCTATTCGACTCCACAGTGAGCGGAGAGCTAGCTACAGCCGCTCAAAATTCTAGTTCTAACGCCTGCTCAGTTGGACAGCCTTACTTGCCAGATGCCCTCTGACAAGGCCACTCAGTTGTTCTTACTTGGGGCAGCGGGCTTTAATCGGAATTGCATCTCCTTTTTGCTGACCGCACTCGTACCCCTGGATTATTCTGCTCTCCTTCATTACAGTTTACTCACTGGGGGCATATAAATTCAATTCAACCCATTTCGCGAGGTGACGCGTAAAAATCACTAGTGACCCAATTTTCGTGGTGCAAAAGCTCGACGCACTTCCGTGCACTAAAATGTGCGCTACGGTATCCCAAAATTCGGACACCAAGTTCTTAAAACTTCTTTTTCCTTCAAAGAGTTTTTCCTCTGCGTTTTTATTGTTTTTTCGTATACTTTTTTTTACACTGGATGATATCAACTTTTGCAAGATGTGATAGAGAGATTTGTGAGCTAGGGGTTGCACAGAGACCGCAGGGAGGTGTGACTATGAGGGAGCGATTTTGTTTATATTGTTCTGGAGGACGCTTCTTGCTTTTCTTCTTTGGGAGATTACTTATCAGCTACTGTTTCATAATTGAAAAGCAACTATCCAACCACTTTTATCGTGGGAGCTGTCTTAAAGAGGCAATACAAGTGAAAAGTAATGTCCAACTTTTCCCTCAGGAGTGATCAGGCATGGTCAGAATGAGCTTGATAAAACTTGAAAGTTTCGTGAACTCTTAACGTTTAAAAGGGAAACGTTGCAGAAAATATCAAGAACAGTTCAGGGGTTATTGGTTGATTCAACGAAATAATTTTGTTAATGCTAAATTTTCATGAACCTTGTAACTAGCAAGATACCATTTTGTGAAAAAAAAACAGGCGCTTCAGAACAAAAAAGGTTTATCATGAAGGCATGAAAATCCTATTGAGGAGGAAAAAACCGAAAGAAAACCTCATGAGGGGAAATAAAGAGGTTTTGGAATCGAATGATTCAGTGAACTTGAGCGGTTATCCACGATTTTTTCAAACTAACTAATTTTTTAGAAAAGCAAGAGGCGTAACAACCAACAAGGTCTCTTGGATAGGATCGATTGATTGATTGACCAGTCGAGCTGTTGGCCCCAACCATCTGCTCGACATAATAATCCAGCATGCCATATACAGCACAGCCGCAGCTGGCATGGAATTACGCGCAGCAAAACACGACGAGCTGGCAGCCATCCGAAGATGGCTGGAAGGGGGGGGGGGGGGAGGGGGGAACACACACGACGATCGATATTTCTAGTGAATGAATGCCTGTCCTGTGTGTTCAAGAAAACGATACTCATTCAGGGCCTAAAATGAAAGTTGGCTCCTCTGTCAGGAACAGAAATAAATTGGCACGGGACTGAGCAGTGCGGAATAATAGAGAATGCAATAAGATGGGTATGGAACTAACGAGAGAGGAAGACATTACGAGTCTTCTAAACAAATCAAAAAATCTAACAGAACTTTATATTCTCATAAGAACTGCTAAGAAACGTTAGAAATTGCCACCATTGTATAACCTTTGAGCGCCATTCGTGCCACCATCGCATATGATGGAGTCGTGCGCTGAACTCAAAAAAGAACTCAACCACTTACCTGAAAATTCATAAGAACACGCTCACATGCTCAGAATTAACTGGAAAATGCGGTGGCCCGCCCATACTTACTGAAGTTGTAAAAAAAGAAAGAACAATCGGTAGGGACAAGGTAAAGTTTAGGCAGCGAACAGTTAGCTGACGAGAAAATAAATCGGCAACATTCCAAATGGTGGATTAGTACTTCAAAAGTCGGTGCCACTTAAATGAGATGGAGGATTCAAGGAAACTATTCACAGTGATGAAGAAATTGTCTGGCTTTCAACACAATCCATGCCCGCAGATCAGGAAAACCAAGAGAGAGCCAACTTTGTCGAACTTTATGATGAACAAGGAAAAGACTAGTGAACTGCAATGTGAGCTAGTTTGACATTCTGAATCTCTCGAAACTATCAGTTCAGCAATTTTCGAAAACACCGAATAGCATCAACTGACCATTTCCAAAAGAAAAGTTCGAACATGAAAAGTTGTGGAAATTACCTTAGTGGTGTTTTCACGGTACTTGTTGCTTTCGTCAACGAGAACTTTACGTCCCACTTCACCATCATCTTGTCGCAGACCAATGGCTTTGATCTCGCCGTCTACGCGAGCCTGAAAATTAAACGGGACTGCTAGCATAAATATTCAATATTCATATTTGTCCAGCTTAAATCGAACAGAAACGAACTTGCACATTTTCCCATGAAATCGCTTTCCAGCTCCTCAGAAAACCTTCCATCAGGGGCCAACGGTTCTACTGATCCATAAGGATATCTGTAATGGCAGAGCATGGTAGCCAAAAATTAATCACGGGTAGCTTCACCGGGATTGTCGAAAAAAAAACTATTACACAGTAACAGCGCTCATTGTTCTTTGGCAATGTGGGAGAATATAATTACAGAGGAACTCATACGAATCCCAAGCTCAAAAAGGTAGTCCCTCAAAAGATACATGGTCAGCCCAGTGACAGATTGCTTCTTCTTTTGAAAACAGCATCGGTTTAACAGTGCTGCCTCTTATCGCTGAATATGCTTTTTCAACAGAGACCAGTATCTGAGAAGCTTCTAGAAGAAAAGCTCAAAGACTAAAAGCCAAGTTATATTTCCGTTCCTCATTTTTGGAAAGGAAATTGAAAGTGAAAAAAGGGAAGGAACGCAGCCTGAAGGACACCCCATAAATGCAAGCTGGTTGTGTATTTTGACTCAGTCGCCAGCAGCAGGGAGAAGTCATAATTGGAGAGGGAGCAATACGGAATAGTGGTAATGTAGGGAAGAGGAGGGCACAGGATAGCAAAAAGAAAAAACTCTCAGAGAAGACCTCTTTGGGGAAAATCGTTTACCTTTCACAACACGAAAACATCTAATAACCATAAAAACCATACGATACTGCTGAGGTATGTACCACAATTCAAACATCTCGATATAGTGTTGAATATTTATTGAGAGGAAATAATTCCCTTGAACATCTAGTCCTGCCATTGTTCAATGCCTACGAAACAATTTATCATCAGCTACAATCTACAAACGCATATAACTAACAATAAGACCTCAAGACCCCTGGTTAACTCTCAGAAATGTTGACTCTCCAATCGTTGAACTTCCTGTAGTCCTGCCGCATGTGGTAATCTTCTGGCAATTCCGCTAGCACTTTTGCAGCTTCAGCTTTATAATCACGCATCTTCCTTTCTGCAATAGAAATTCATTGAATCAAAACATAAGTTCTTAGAAACTGTTGCAACGTTTGATTCCTAATAGCCTGACTGAGACTATTAGGTTGTCCGGAAAGTTCTTAGCGTTTTGGGTGTTTAACTTTAAACGATCATAACTTTCTTAACACTCATCGGATTTAATCCCAATAAGCACCATTCGAATCAGCACACTTTTGCCAATGTGGCAGCAGTCGAGAAATCCCATCAAAGAATAGCTCGGTGGTCGATAATCCACGAAATCTGCGAAGGTCTTTTTTGCCTAATCCT
>MU912170.1:0-15056 GCA_036418165.1 Cooperia oncophora | reverse complement strand
CCAGGCAAAAAAGACCTTCGTGGATTTCGTGGATTCTCGACCACCCAGTTTTTCTTTGATGGGATTTCTCGACTGCTGTCACATTGGCAAAAGTGTGCTGATTCGAATGGTGCTTATTTGGATTAAATCCGATGAGTGTTAAGAAAGTTATGATCGTTTAAAGTGAAACACCCAAAACGCTAAGAACTTTCCGGACAACCTAATACTTAATGACAACAGTTTGGAAGTAATATTTTGAAGTGACCTCTATGCACAGAGTGAAAACGAAGGTGCTAGTTTTTGGTGTGTGAGAAAATAATGGGAAAGGGCTTCGAAAATCACTTTTTCAGCCTAACCTGATCAAGCAAAATTCATCCGTAGTCCCTGTTTAGTTAAAGGCAGTTGGCACGATGGTTTGGTGCTTGGCCTAAAATGCTAGTAGGGCGCTATATAGTGGGGAAATGGCGAAAGAACGGAGTGAAACGGTCAAAATCCTGCGAAGAAAGAGCCTCCGTTCTCAATGTGTAGAAATCAATTTTGGACGAGTTTCCTGTAGGCATCTTGCCAATAACCGCTACCGAAGGTATGGCTGCAGCTACTAGGTTGTTCGAAAAGTCCTGCGACACTTTGGACCAAATTTTTCGCACTAAATTTTCTGTCACTAAAAGACATCTCCAATCTACAAGGTAACCGCAGTTGATGACTAGGACTAGTGCCCTTCTTTTGCACAGCTTCTCATTTCCATTCTCATAGAACTACGGCAACTATGATAAAAAGAAGAGGTGGACCTCATTCTCGAGTTGAGGTCGATTTTCGGGCTTTTTGCTCTTCAAAGGATGCAATAGGGACCAAAAGAGGTGATAATTAGAGGCCGCTAACTTTGCTGAATAACCTGGGTACGGTCGCATTCTCTGATCAAAATTCATGATTTTTTGACGTGGCCTGATTCCCACATGCGGTCATTCGGTATGACTTGTCAGACGGGTCCAACTCATGAGGCATCCTTCACATAGAATTTTTCCGATAACGAGATTGCGGAGAAGCATGGCAGTTGTCAGTCAGGTGGAGCCTAGAGAGGTTGCCAACTTACTGGTGGTTACCTTCGGCTGCGCCTCAAGAAGCTTGAGTAAAGGGCCGTCATTCTGTGCTGGTGGGCGACCTACACATTGCCTAACTACGAGTTAAATAAGTCCAGCCTGGAAGCGCTGATGCAAAAGCTACCCTCTTTCATGGCAAGCGATCTCCTTCCTCAAGACAACGTAAGTGTTAGCTTCCTCGACTACGGCGGAGTTGCCCTACAGGAACTCATAATATGGGATAGGTCGAAAAGTACCTCGATCTCTGTGGTACTTTTAAGCTTTGAAAACTTCCACAAAGTCATGATATACCCCCACTAATCAGGGATAAAAACATCCAAAATGATTTTTGGTCTTTTTCTAGAACAATTCAATCAAAGTGTCGCAGGACTTTTCGAACAACCTAATATGTACCCATATATTCATGCAGCATCACGGCCGCTTCATACCAATCCCTTCGCTTCATAATTTGCTTAGCAAATGAAGCATACGAGCGTCAGGAACGGTCGTCCATTTGTGGGCGGGCGGGCGTGGCGGGCGTTTGGGTCGGTATGTTGTGGCTTGATAGGGCCCTTATAAGGGCACCTCCTTGGAAAAGGCATTATGCAGCTCCTGCTCAGGCCCGCGGAATTTCGTGCAGAATAACAGAATTAAAAAAATCTTCTCACAATATAGCCAAGGAGTTAAGGAAGGGCTCAGCATCGTGCAGTTTAAATGCTGCTCCCTGCGTACATAGTTAACGGATGCTCTTTTGAACACAAAGAAATGAATGCACGACATAAAATTACTTGGAGACGCGCGTTGTAGGGAGACGAACCAACTTAGGAGATTTCCGCCCTATTTCTACTCAAAGTATAGGTCAGAACTGAGAGTACATGCGACAACCCTACAAACGAGAGGGCACAGTGTGAAGAGAGTAGACTGGAGCGCTGTCAGGCGGTCTCTTCCACCAATAATGCCATCCTGCGCCAGTTTGGTGGGAGAGACTGCCCTGGATGAGCTCCAATCCACGGACCCACTTTTTAGGGATAATAATTTCTGCACTGCGGGAACGCGGCTCATGGCCTCGACTCATTGCAGCGCAATCATTAGGTTGTCCGAAAAGTTCTCAGCGTTTTGTGTTACTATTTTTTGTACATTCATTGCTGATTAAAAACTCATTCTCCCTTGCGTCTCAGTAGTACATCCTGAAGAGAATTCTTTGCGCTATCTGATGGTATAATTGCCGTTTCACCATTGCTTGATAAACCCCCTTTTCCCAAGACTTTTTGAAGCATGTCAAAAGAGCAACTTCGGACGATATTTTTCTTCAACTACAAATTGGGTCAATCCGCAGTCGAGACAGCTCGACAAATTAACCAGGTGTGGGGGCCCAATAGTGTTGGAGAAAGCACCGTGCGACAATGGTTCGACAAATTTCGTTCTGGAGATTTCAGCCTTGAAGATGAACCTCGTAGCGGTCGACCTAAAGCAATACCTGATTTGAAGGCGTTTGTGGAGGCTGACCTATCCCATCATGAACTAGGGACTCCAAGGGATCTTCCTCGACGTTCTCTTCCTTCCCAGCAGGAACAAGGAGAGTCACTTCTGTGGACCGGCCTACCAATCGCACACATCGCTGATGACTCCCTCCGAAAATTTCAGGCTTTCACCATAGGGCCACGCCCCCCACTTCGGCATATCGGACCATTCCTTTCGGTTGAATACTATCGCAGATGATTTCATTCTTTTCAACGCGCGTTCTATAAACAATAAGCTACCTGACCTCCATCACTTGTTCTCGAAAAATCCTTCTGGCATATTCGTGACGGAGACATGGTGTAAACCACATAAGATAAATAATAGTGCGTTGTCAGCCGGTCATCCCTACTTTATATATCGTTGTGACAGGGAAGGGATATGCCAGGTGGTGGAGTGGTAGCTGCATTCGAGACAATATTCCTTCGTTTCTCCTATCCTCTCTTAATTTCTCCGCTTATCTCCAGTGTATCACCGTACAAATGTCCCTCATCAGCGGTGATTGTATCCTTGTTCTCTGCTACCGTAGTCCATCGTGTAAGGCGGAAGATTTCAAAGAATTTCTTTCTTATGTTGAAGGCCTCTGCGAAAATCGTATGCCGCTTGTTTTAGTGGGGGATTTCAACCTCCTTGATATCTCGTGGTCTCGGCTATCTCACAAGCGGGGCACTAGGAAGTCTCAGTAAAAATAGTTCCCTGTTTGTGAGCTTCGTGGAATCCCATAATTTCAAGCAACTGGTGCTAGAGCCCACCCATGATTATAACATTTTGGATCTTGTCCTTACGAATAGCCCCTCTCTTATTAGTAGCACGTCGGTTCGAGCACCTTTTTCAACATCAGACCACGCTACAGTTTCCTTCAATTTGTCCACGAGTTGTCATCTGTCTGTTCAGAAACGAACCATTGACTTCGCTAGAGGGGACTATATATCTATCTGTGATCAACTCCTTGCAATAGAATGGCGTACTGTCTTTGACTCCATGGAAAGTATTGATGATTGCTACTTCAGTTTTGTTGATTTTTGTCATTCTCTCATTTCCCGATTTATTCCACAAGCTTACACAAACATGAATGCACCAAGGCTTCCTCGTTACATAGAAGATCTTCAGGCTCGAGTTCAGCGACTATTCAAGCGTGGAAATCATCTGCATAGTCCACGTTATCTTTACATTACTCGCTTACTCAAAAAGAAAATAGCAAAACTTGAACTGAAGCACGAGGAGCGCATTGCATGCTCTAGGAATAAGAGAAGGTTTTGGAGTTACTGTAACGCTAGACTAAAAGAATCCGGTTTAATTAATGCCATCACTTCACCGTCTGGTGCAACACTTACAACCGATAGCGATAAAGCTGAAGTTTTTGCAGCCCATTTTGAAACATTCTATAAAAAGAAGAGTTCAGTAACAAATTGGAGTGGGAGTATACTGGCAAACAAACTCGACTATGAAAATATTTTTCGAGTCCTCAGCAGACTTCCGCTTCGATGCTCTACGTCACTATATATATATATATATATATATATATATATATATATATATATATATATATATATATATATATATATATATATATATATATATATATATATATATATATATATATATATATATATATATATATATATATATATATATATATATATATATATATCCTACTATATATAATCCGCTAAGTATGTCTGTAAGTGTGTGTGTGTGTGTGTTTGTGTGTGCGTCTGTCTGTCTGTCACGAAATTCATAGCGAGCGTCGCAGAAAAGATAGGACGACAGTTCCAAGAAGTGATATACATGGCAGGACGGGAACACTTTTGGTGGGTGATAGAATGTGATAGCACCTGATAAGATTCGATAAGGGGCCTTAGAAAGGGAGGGTGACCGAGCCCATAGTGGGACACAGTAACAGTGGGACATTGGTTCCAAGGTATGATATAGGACGTGGGACAGGAACATTATTGATGGGTGACAGGGAATGATAGCAGCTGATAAGATCCGTCAAGAGGCGTCAGAAGGGGAGGGAGACCAAGTCCATAGTGCGGGACACAGTAACAGTGGGACATTGGTTCCAAGGTATGATATAGGACGTGAGACAGGAACATTATTGATGGGTGACAGGGAATGATAGCAGCTGATAAGATCCGTCAAGAGGCGTCAGAAGGGGAGGGAGACCAAGTCCATAGTGCGGGACCCAGTAACAGTGGGGACATTGGTTTCAAGGTATGATATAGGACGTGAGACAGGAACATTATTGATGGGTGACAGGGAATGATAGCAGCTGATAGGATTTGATAAGGGGAGTTAGAATGGTAAGGTCGCCATACCATAACGTGGAACACAGCATCAGCTAGGCATTAATTTCAGAAAATGATATAGAGTTGGAGATGGGGACACGGCACGTGAGGTGATAACAGCTGATAGGGGCTGATAAGGAACGTTGCCAATGCTGTTCAGTCAAATTGCTGGAGCCTTTACACTACCAAATTATAGAGTTTTAGTGATAGGGACATTGATGACGGGTGACAGGATCTTATCAATTGATAAGAAAGGATAAGGGGCCATTATCATTACCTCTCTTATCACTATACCCCAAGTATCAGAGGCTCAGTGTGCATACTTTTCCTTTAGCCATCACTTCCCTGATAGCCCTAGAAGAATGAACTCATCCTACTATATAATGTCGATGTCGACGAGCGGGGGGGGGGGGGGGGGGGGTATGTAGTTCGCCTGAAACAGGAATCTCAGGGAAATTCGAGGAGAACCGAAAAACACTTCAACAAGCGGATCATTTATGTATTCTATGGGCGTCATGGCGCGGACTACACCGCTGCTGTAAATGGAAGCGTGCTGGGTTGTACGGGATCCTAAGCCTTGCTCTGTCTGTTACGATTCGATCACTACAGCGCCTTATGAGCAGCGCACTACCGAAAAGTTCCGTTAAAATTATGGAGCCGCCTGGCGAAGCCAGGCCAGCTCGGCGAAGCCGAGCTCAAGAGAAGGAGGAGAGCACGGCGTGAGCCGTGCGATCCGACTGGTATATATATTTCTCAAAAAAGCTGCAGAAGGGATCACTCCTGCTCTTACACTCCTCTTCAACAGGATACTCTTGAAAGGGACAGTACCGGAAATCTGGCGCTTGGGTCTTGTTAGGCCGATATTCAAAAAAGGTAGTAAGAATGATTTCAAAAACTACAGGCCCGTATGTCTAACCTCTTCAGTTAGCAAGGTAATGGAACGGATTGTGTGTGAGCAAATTAGGAAATTTCTTCTGTGTAAAAATCTTTTGTCGCCTTGCCAGCATGGTTTCCTCCCCAAAAGGTCTACGGCCTCAGCGCTTCTCTCTAGTGTCCCAGCTTGGCAGTACACCATTGATAGAAAAGAATCTGTATTCGCTGTCTACATAGATTTCTCCAAAGCCTTTGATTCCATTCCTTTATGTCACTTGTTTTCCAAATTAAAAAGCTTTGGACTTACGGGATGTCTTTTCGATTTTTTGAAGGCGTTTCTTTCTGATAGGCATCAGAGGGTTGTGATTAACGGAACTTGCTCTAGATTATACCGAACGGAGAGTGGTGTTCCTCAAGGATCTTGTTTAGGTCCACTGATGTTTATTATGTACATTAATGATTTGCCAGGATGTATTCCATCAGGTGTGCAATGTTCCATGTATGCGGACGATGTCAAGGTGTACTGCACAGGGAAACCTGTCCTAATGCAAGCTGCTATTGATGCCATAGCAGATTGGGCTAAAAAATGGGGACTTGCAGTTTCTCCGGAGAAAACGGTTGCCCTCCGACTGGGTTCCAACTGCCCCTCGTCTCCCAAATTTTCATTCGAGGGTGTTGAGCTAAAGGAACCGGATGCAATCAAGGACTTGGGCATTTTATATTCCAAGTCTTTATCTTTTAATGATTATATTACCAAAGCAGTGCATATGGCACAATGCAGGGCGAATCTTAAGAGCATTCTCGTCGCGAAATATGAAAACTTTGTTTCAGCTTTTTGCTGCATATGTGCGCCCCACCCTTGAGTATTGTCCCATGTTATGGAGCCCTCATACTCGTCATATGGTTGAACTTATTGAGAGTGTTCAGTCCAAATTTACTGAGAAAATTTTCGCCCGTGGAGGCATGTTTCACATTTCGTATAAAGACAGGCTCAAATATCTGGAGAAGACTCTCTTGAGATGAGAAGAAAGCTATACGACTACGACTTTGTTTACAAGCTTAGTGTTGGCTCTATAGATTTGGATTTCGACCTCTTGTTTACAAAATCTTCAACAATTGGCCGTACTAGGGGGCACAACTTTAGGATAATGAGAGAGAAAACAAGATCAACTGAGTTTCGAAATTCTTTTACCCAAAGAGTTATTACTTTCTGGAACGATTTACCGGTCGATGTTGTTAACTCGAGCTCCTCTAAGGAACTTCAGGAGCAAAGTTAGGCGAATTATGATATCTCAGGGCTGGTTCTGAGGACAGAAACTAAACCATACTAAACTTAAACTGATCGAGAAGCGATTTCGCGGTGGATATGAATGTTTCAAAACTCTTTTGTATCCTTATCTGAATGATATTTTTCAGCTCATAGCTTGTGGTATTTGTATTTTGCCTGTTTAATGTACATCCTCATGCCACTGGATTTTTTCATCAATCTGCGGCAAGTGGAGTTGGATCTCAGCTAAGTCAGCAAAGTTGGCGGACCTACTAATGTTGGTATCCGGAGTTCCTACAAGAGTATCCATGGACTTCAGGAAAGGGAAATCAGGAAAGGGAAAAAAGCCTTCGTGGATTTCGTGGATTCTCGACCACCCAGTTTTTTCTTTGATGGGATTTCTCGACTGGTGTCACATTGGCAAAAGTGTGCTGATTCGAACGGTGCTTATTTCGATTAAATCCGATGAGTATTAAGAAAGTTATGATCGTTTAAAGTGAAACACTCAAAACGCTGAGAACTTCCCTGACAACCTAATACTTACGAACTGCAACAAAAGCAGGGCCACACAATTCCCTACAACAATTGGTTTTGATTGCGGAAGATATTCACATCGGAAGAGCCCGGGGTACAGCATCGTTGTGCGAAACCCATAGGCGAGGGGGTCGTACTTGGCCGCTGGGGAGGGGGGGTCGTAATCTCAAGGGTCACTCAGAGCCGGGCAATGCTTCGACATTTCAGTTGATAGTGGGAGTGGAGCTATGGAAGTCAAGATGTTAAAAAATGAAAATTATTATGAGTGTATTCTTTACAGATTTAACTGCTACGTTTAACAGCCCTCTTTTCATGCGAAATCCCAAAAATGGGTTCGTACTTGGCCGCGGGGGACGTGGGGAGTATCGCAAAAGTAGGCTCGCTAGGCATCAAACAGTACAAAAGTGTCATTGCTAAGTTTGATGGAACGGACGGAAAGCTGCAGAAGACCCGGATGTAAGGAGGACTACAAAATAATAAAAAATTAGCAATATAGCAAGAATAGCAAGAATAAATAAATAAATATCAATTAATAGCATGAACTCGTAAGTACGTAGATGACTAAATAATACGTCTCAAACAGATTCGTGCGTATTGTCCTTTCCAAACCCTAAACAAACATCTGCTTGCATAGGTAAAAGCACCTGAAATCAGAATTTACACCTTTCCACCACCTCTGCGTAGGAGCGTAATGCACGGCGCACACTCGGACCAAATCGATCAGTGATAGCCGAGCTCCTCTTTCACTCATTTGAAGGGAAATATGTGTTTTGGAGTTTTCGAAGGTGTATCCTCACAATGGCACAGAAGGAGTCGATTTTTCGGGTGGGTCAGAGGGTAGCGCGTCTGTGACCCATCTAAAATATCTCCTGAACTAGTGGGTCTTCAGAAAAACTGTAAAGCTTATTGGAAAGAGAAAAGATAGGGCGGTTTCAAGACGATTTTAATCCTGATGAAATTGCGTTCGAAATAAGTAATCCTCGTGTGAAGCATAAAAACCCGCTTGCCATTTACCCCTAGCCGATCCGAAACCCATCCGAAATATTTCACGAACGGGGAAACATTCAGATTGCAACTGGGTAGAAAACGCAACAGTAGGAACATTCCCGTTGCATGCTGCTAACCATTCATCAAAAGCCGCGCCCCTCAAAGAGATATAACCCCCGAAAAGACCCCAGGACGTTGGCAGGCCCAACAACCGCGCTCCAATGACGTTTTTCCAATGAAAGCGGTCGCAACCTTGCGATCGATAATAGCCAAGTATAGAACGATTTACTGCCGCCTGGTTATCCTTTTTTCATTTGGCTCCGCATTTTTTTGTATTTTTCATGTTTCGCTTTGTTGTGTCGTGCATGTTTTCATGATTTCCCCGTCACCATTCATTGAATGCACATCTGGGGCCTGACACGCTGACCTTGGGGCTTTTTTTCACCAATTTCAGCTTATCAATGATCACCATTAGTCGCTGTTTCGATTGTGTTCCTTGTTGCATGTCATACATAGTTGTCGAACGAGGAGTTTTATTTTGAATCCTAAGACAAAATTGTAGGTAATGCGAGGCTGTTGTTCAGCCTCATATTGCATGAGGCTGAAACAGCCTTTTATTGCCTGGATTTTAGAGCAGAGTCCGCCTTTCGAAAATCCAGATTCCATTTCAGGAAGCCATTTGTGGTGAACATGCATCTGGTTGTCAGTTAGAGCAGGAGGGGGGGTCGTATCTGGACCCTCTTCGAGGGGGGGGGGGGGGGAGGTCGTACTCACACCGCCATTTCGCACATCCCCTGACTGTGGTTATGCAGGCAGGGCAAGAGCCCCTTTAGCAACGAGACAGATGATAGAATGTGACCAGGTGTGAAAAGGTCTTTCAAAAAAAGATCAGCACAAATAACAAAATCTCACGTGCAAGCTTTTGCCACTGACTAATAAAATCAAAAAAAGGAAAAAAACGTCTAATTGATTTCTGCTGTAGAGGTGACAGCCGACAAAATGACAACAGACCTACGCGCTTATTGTACGCCACATTATGGGGAGTGCGCTACCTAGAGGTTACAGGTAATGAGAGACAAGTACGCTTAGCACTCATTATGCTGGAGGAAAAGCTAAGTAACTCGTCACCTAATGGGAAATGATGACTGCTTGGACGGATAATCGAGAAATTACCATCAATATAAAAGATTCCATGCAAATTGTAGCACAGTGCTTCAATTAGAAACACAGCAAGTCTCATAATATTCGAAGGAAATAAACCTGGTGCTGGATGTTCGCTGTCATGGACGTGTAGTTTGCTGAAGTACCCCATTTTTGGACGAGTTACGTTGAGCTTCTCTTCGATGCAGGCGTCAAGCACTTTTTGTTCGTCGTGACATCTGATTTGACCACAGTTAGATTTTTTCTACATTATATCTACAGATTCGAGAGACATCAAACTTTTGGAGAGCAGGAGGGGTTAAGGAGCTGCACAGAAGTGCACGGAACAGTCTGCCATAAAAGACTATCCATTTGAAAACATTAGAAAGATTATAGAAGGAGTAAACGTACGGAAAATGAAATCGTGGCGACAGCAGATAATGGGCGATGAAGCGAGCTATCTCCGCTGCGATCACGACTGCCCCTCCCCCAAATGATGTTGTTGTACAGGAACCCGGATAGGCGGCTTTGATTAATGGTCTGCTAGCGACTGTTCCATTCATCTTAACTAATTGTGACCTAATTTAGTGTATAGCCATCCTTCGGCTGTTCCCGCAGGGCATCGGTAAAGAGCCACTCATAACCGGTTAATCTGAGAGGACCCGCTCATACCCCTAAAATCCTGGTAAGGTGAGGGGCATACACATAATCGAAAGTCCGACAATCAGACAACTGGAGATCGGAGAATATAGAAAAGAGATTGATACAGATCGGTCGCGGGATAAGTGGAAATATGTTATCAACACGAAAAACAAGGCGAACCATCGACAGTAGTCAATATTTCGCGGGGATTTTTGATTCTCAAGGTGGGCACAACATAACTCAACGCTGTTTCCTTTCTGTGAGATTTTGATGCGTATTTGACGTATCACGCCATCAATACGAAATTTTGACAATAAACGACACAATTCGCGAACATTTGCACTTCATAAATATCATCTTAAAGAGGAAATTTTGTTTGTAATGAACTGACAGCTACTGTGAAAAGTAAAAGTATCAATAAATTTTAGCAGAAAAATGTGCTTGTTGTTTCTGGATCATATTAGCATGAAACATCGAAAATGTGTAAGTTACATCAACAGAGAATACAGACATTGTGAGATGATTCGAATGACAAAACATCTAGTTTCTGCGGTAAATGCTGCTCCTTCATGTGACCTGCTAAAGAAGGCGACTCATCCCTCTTTCCCGTTCCACAAACCCTGCACGAAACGAGAAAAACGAGAAGTGCCAGAAAAGATAGCGAAAACACAAGCTTCAGTGCAGTAAAAAAAGCAAATGAACTTACTTGCTTATGTAAAGCTTAGCGCTGCTCTGATCAATGCAGTTAGCAAGTTTTTCGGTCTCCTGCGCACAGGTTTTCTTCAGTGACTGGAGGAATTTGACCCCACAGGCGGTCACAGCAGCGCCTAGAGGAAAGAAAAGTAAAACAGATTGAGTAAAGGTATTGAAGGAGTTAACACATTGGCGACAGCGCCCTTTTTCGCGTGTCTGCCGCGTGGGACAAAGCAGTTTTTCCCTATTTTTGACGAGTGCGCATAAATGCTAGGGCTTTTATGCACCAAAACAATTGAAGAATGATAAGAATTCATTGCAGAAGCTAGTAAAACTTCGCTACTTTCCATTACTTCCAAGATAAACCCGAAATTTCCATAGAATTCTCCCGCCTCATTCACGTGGGACGTGGAAATAGGGTCGCAAAAAAGGAATAATTTCGCGGCAGAGGTGGTAAATCGGATTCGATCCAGATCTGCTATTGTTGAAAGTTACTTTATCCCATTAGCTATCTGCTTGTGGAGCTCCAGTTCTGCAAAAACAATAATTGCTTTTTTCCTAAGGAAATCACTTTCATTTGACTCCTTGGTAAATACTCTCAATGACACAACTGCATTGTTTACACCTACTGCATATTATACAATGCCTTCCTCTATAATATGTAGCTGTTAAAAATTTGAAACGTATTCAAATTGGTCTTTTACACATGCCGCATCCCAGCAGTGGGACGCAATGTCCCACGCGGCAAAAAAGGTGCGTCCCAGCAGTGGGACGCAATGTCGCCAACGTGTTAATGAAGGAAATAAAATGTTTGTTTGTTAAAATTCCAGAACACGCCTGCTAAGTAGGCTGAGTATAGAGCCTTTTGTCGCTCGATGTGAAAAAATGATCCCAGTATGCTGGAGCGATGAACAAATTCAATACTTATGACTATTAGGGTAAAACGAAGAAAGGAGCTGTGGTGCAGCACACGTTATTTGTAGCACCACGACTCCAATAGGCAACGCGCAAGCAGCATTTCTCGAGTGTGGAAGGCACGGGATCCAATAACGGTCACATTACTTTTCCCGAGCCTTGGATCATAGACTCACTGAATAGGTATCCCGCTCCTTCAAGATACATTTGACTGTAGTTCAGAAAACCAGTAAAGGCTGGAACTAAACCATAGAACTGAAACGCTACCTGAAGATTTCCTTTCTTCTCCTGGGAATTTTTCTTAATTTCTATGAAGAGTATCGTACTGTGGAAATGGCGGCAACCTTGCGCGTATCCTAACAGACGAAAACTACTTAAGAAAGTCCATCTTATGATCAAGGAGATCAGCAATATAGACCCGAATACTACGCATATTAGCACATTCAGTAAATTGAAGATATCGAACGAAACTGAGGTAAACATTTCAGGCGCCTTGCATTTATAGTGGATGTGCTTGCGTGTGCTGTGTGTGTTGTTTGTTGTGTGGTGTACATGCAGAATGTGTGTCGGTGTGTGTGTGGTGTGTGTGGTGTTGTGTGTGGTTGTGTTGTGTATATGTGTGACTGTGTGTATGGGTGTGAGTTTGGGTGTATGTGTGTATGTGTATGTGTATGTGTATGTGTATGTGTTATTGTGTATAGTTATGTGTATGTGCTATGTGTGTGACAAGAGTGAAGTGTGTGCGGTGCGTGTTTTGTGTGTGAGTGTGGGTGTGGATTGTGTGTGTGTGTGTGTGGTGCTGTTTGTGTGTAGGTGTGCGTCGCATGGATGCGGTGTGTGTGTTGTGCAGTGGTGCTGTGTGTGTGTGGTGTGTGTGTGGATAAAGTGTGTGTGTGTGTCTCATCGTGTGTGTGTGTGTGTGTGTGTGTGTGTGTGTGTGTGTGTGTGTGTGTGTGTGTGTGTGTGTGTGGTTAACAAAACTTTATAGTGGGTATGACTTATGATAGTGAATTTAATTCTATTTCTATCTTCCCGATAGAAAAAGGTGCAAATGATAAGCTATGAGGTTCCACAAATTCGGAAATAGAAAAATGCAATCAAGAGAGTACTGAGTTTTCGGTTCAGTGCATGAAATGATGCTATAAACGCGGTGATTGAACGTAATTGATCGAGCGTAAAATGGCCACACTGAGCCAAAACAACGTCAGTTAGCAATGGAAAGCCGCGAGCAATTTCTAGTTTGTGCGCGCCACAAGGCTCATCTATACTGGCATACTTGTTGAAGATGCACCTCTGTAGGGAAGTAATCAAACGCGGTTCAAAGAAGGAAGAAATGGAGGAGGATCTTAGAAAGGCAAATAAGACAACTGAAGAAAAACAAGTACTGTCTAGTAGCACATGTTTAGGGAAAAAAGAATGACAATTGGAGTAGACTTTGTTGGGAACACAAACTGGAACTGGAACACATACTTAACCAGCGAGCTTTGAATCTATAAATTTTCGAACACTTTGCAGCAGCAATTAATATCATGAAAACGAGCTTCAAAACCGCTCTCGATTTTAAAAATGGGAAGAATTTATAAACGGACCTTCTTTAAGAGTTGCACGAGGATCTTGAAGTTCTTTGCGTCGAAGCATGAACTCCTGGAATAGAGGAATCTGGGAATCATCGAGTATTCTAAAAGATACCCACGAAATGTATTTTATTTATCAACACTATTACGACTACTACACGTTTCGATTAAACTGTTGCAGTAGTGCTGATTCTTAGCCTCTACTGTTTCCAAAGGTCGTCTTTCACAAGTCACTTTGAGAGCTTCAGCTCAAGGAGAGGGAGGGGAGGTTGGACTAAGCGCGTTGAAAGCCTGAAATCTTCACTAGATGGCTTTCTTTGAATGAGGATGTAGCAGCAACTCAACAACCAGAGTTCCAACTCCTCTTCTGCTTCCAAGGATCATCCAGAAACGCAGAATCGTGTTTGAGAAACCTTACAGAATTAAACGAGGTAGAGAGAAATTTAAAAATCAAAGGCGTCCCAACACAACGAAAAATCAACAAAACTGATTTATCAATGAATAAGACAAAAAAGATGGAAAAAGAAAACGTACGTTAATTTCATTTTCACAATGCATCGCCATATATGGAGCAACAGCTTTGAGCCACGGTGTGGACAGAGTGATCTCCTGAGGAACGGTGAGTTCCTCATCATTCGGCATCTTCACATCCTTTGTAAGAGCCATGGCAGTTACCTGACAACGAAAATATCACTGAAAAATTGAAAAACTAGCACGAGGCGTGGCGTTTTTTTCGAAAATCAAGTTTAGTTTAAGTTTATAGCACGAACTTTGGAGCGCGGAAGTTCCGTACATTTTAAGTCCTCCACGCAGCTGTATTATATATTTTTTCCCCTCCATCATATTTCTCGCAACTTTTTGTGCAGTTCTCCACTGAACAGTTTCGTCCACCACTACTTCAAGAGGCAAGGCGAAGGCTACAATAAGACTGCGAAAAGATTTCGCGAAATCCGCAGAGTTTTTGCGCGGTATCAGTGGAAAAAGTGTGTGTGTGTGTGTGTGTGTGTGTTATAAGTGAGCGCGAAAAAAAGGAAAAAGTAACAATCCTGAACGAGGCCCCCTCGCTTTTTGCTCATTTCTATCCTGATTCAGAAAAGAGAATAGAAAAGAAAGGCCATTAGGTTTCACCCACCTTTCCTCGAGTCAAAACAAACTCTGGTACCTGAATCAATTGCAATTAAAAGAAAAAAAAACAGGAAATTAAGCCAACTTCCTCTAAAAGCACTCTGAGCGGTCCAAGCAAAATTGCTGGGGCGCGCTCTGACGCGTATTCGAGTAAACTGAGAAGAAGATAAATATTCGATATTCGAGTAAACCGAGAAGAAGATAAATATTCGATATTCGAATAAACCGAGAAGAAGATAAACACGAATGAGTAAATACGAACGAGAGCAAACCAGCCGAAATCAGCTGATTAAAGGCCGAGGTACCGGGGAGGGATTCTGGGCAGGACCTCCAGCCGCAAGGTGGTTGCAGGTGGTTTGATTGGAGCGCGGATTTTCAGGCAAAGTGGGGTGTCTTTAAAGGACCATAACTTCCGTAATAGCGGACCTTTGGGAAAAAGAAGAAA